>JABASI010006889.1:0-10378 GCA_019776505.1 Tomocerus nigrus
ATAAGCACCGAAAAAAAAATTTTTTTCGTCTCACAAGGCTCTGAAACGTAAAAAGAACAAGCTCCAGACTTTTAATTCTCAAAGATACAAAAGTCCATTTTGCCTGCTTATCCTTTCTTTAGTTATCATGCATAACTTTGTCAATGAAGACGTTCCTTACGCAAAACGTTTGCCGTGCAATTGTTTAGTCAGTGTGATTTAAAAAGCTGCAGTACATATATACATATCACTTGAGAAGTTTTGTATTTTTTGCCAATTGTTATTTTGTCGCTTATTATGACTTATTGTTCAATGAAAATCTTCATATTATTAGGCGTGATATTTCCTTGTTTCATTTACTCACAGTCTTATGGTAAGGTTCCTAGTTTTTAACCTTTACTCATCGCGTGTAAAAAAATAGGAATTAGAAATAATATCATTTAATTTTTATTTTATTTCGAAACTGCATGTTTAACGAGCTGCAAAATAACGGAACAATTTATGTACAGCTGCTTTTCTTGGAGAAAACGATTTATCTGACCTCCGCGATGAGACTCGATCTTCCGATGCCAGTCTTGGCGAAGCTCCACATGTCGTTCGGGTTAGCGTATTAGGTTATGCCATTTGTGCTGGTTCAATTGTGGCAGAAACTTGGATTCTTGTTCCAATAAAATGTATTCAACCACAAACATCAATTCTCCTGTATAGTGTTTTTGCAGGAGATATCAATTCTAATATAACAGAGGAATCGTCTCAAAGAAGATCTGTCTCTCAGATTGTTCGTGGGAATAGAACCGACGAAGATGGAACTATTATTCCGTAAGTCTTGGTACAACAAAAACATCAAAGTTGTCTAGTTTCTCTCGGTATATTTGAAATCTGGGGCTTTCATTTGCAGATATGGAATTCTTAGTGATGTTGCTCTGTTCAGAGTCTATCCAGCGTTTAATTTCAGTCTTCACGTCCAACCGATTGCTTTACCACCTTCCGGATTCAATTTACCACAGTGTGAGCAAAGTCCCTTAACTTTAACTATCCGTTGCACATAATCCGAATATTAAAATAAAAATGTAATTTCTATTGGCACACGCAAATATTTAGAGAAATAATTTTTGAAAATTTAGCCACTTATGATGTGTACCAATGGAAATTTCACTCAATCCCTGATTCAACTGAGCATTGGTACACTCTGAGTCGAATTCAAGTTTTGAGTCTTCCAAGTAGTGACTGTGAATCAATGACAAGTATTACAGAAACAATGCACATTTGTGCCAAAGCAGATGGAGGTAAGTTTTCATGTATTATTTCTGTAGAGAAATGTATCAAAAATTGCCCTTCAGTTTACTTCTGGTACTACACAGACAAGAAAATATTTTAATAACACTGAATGGAAAATATTTATGTACAGATTGGCAGAAAAATTGTCCACAAGAGGATGGAGCTCTACTTATGTTCCGGACTAGACGAACTCAATTTCTTGGAGGTATTTTCGTCTTTTCAAGATCTCGGTGCACAGTTGAGAATGATCCAGGGGCGTTCATACGTATTTCTCCATTAACCCAGTGGATCCGTGGTGTCATTAATCCATAAATACTAAATAAACTAAATTTCTAAGCGTAGAATCTGTTGCAATAATAAAGTTATGTTATAAAATGTCGTATTATATGCTCATTGATGATCTTTCTTTGATTTCATTAATAATTACATAAACGTCATATTCTCATTTTTTTTTTGGTATATAAATTTTACAGTCTTACAGGTGGAGCAGATGTATTGGCTTAACAGTTGGGTTGGTTATAAATGTTTCTGTCATGTTTACAATTCGCTATTGCAGGGACATAGGGGTTTTAATTTTAAAATCTAGATTTATTTTCAGTTTCAGCTTCTGGGTCAGTAAATGGCATATGCCCCTAAAGAAATTACTATTGTTGGATATGCTTTCATTGAATAATATATCTTAGTCATAGAATAGCTTAACAGTAATTAAGTAACTGGAAATAATAAAAATTGCGTATTATGGAAAAATACTGATAAAAAGGTAGATATAACATTTTTATACAACGTGGCAAGTATTAAATATCTACACTGCACTGCAATGCATTATAAAATTGGTGTTAGGTATAAAGGTATAGTACAGTATTGCGATTTAGAATATTTATCAGTATCCTGCCTGACCGAAAGTTTTAGTCCGATGTCCGATGATACATGTTTCATTAACTGATACACACTATCTACATACATAGGTACATACTCCTTTGAAGATAACAATAAAGCTTGAGATAACCTGGATGTCGCTTCATATCCAGAACAGTCATAATCTGCTGAAAATGATCCACCAATGTTCGCTGTTGTAAAATAAATACTATTTGTCAGCACAAATTGATAAAACTTCAAATTAGTATTTTGTACTTCGACAGGATTATCAGAGCCATGACGTTGTTCCATATCATTACATGCACATAAAAGGTACCAATTACAATTTGCATAAATTTTAATGAGTAATAAGAATATAGTTTAACCAAATACAAAGACAACATTATCCTATATTATATGTTATGCATGACAAGTGATTTTCTGACAAAGTTTTGTTTACTTTTGCATGAGTAGCCGACTTAGGTGCAGTCGAGAGACAGTTAAGGAACCGAAAAAAGATATACAAGATTTATTCGACAGTGTGTAAAGAAAACTGTCTTCTGTATCTGTATCTAGGTACATTTATTCAATTTTAAATAAAGAAGTAGGTATATTTTCAAATTTTATTCTCTTTAAAATGCCTAAAATTGCAATGGAGCGTGTTGAGGAAGAGAAAAGCGAGGATGAAGACACAGTTTATGACAGACGGTCATCGTATCCTTCCGGGATCAATCCATTCGAAAGAGACTACGCAGCTAATTTAATAGACGAAGTAGAAGTTCGTTGTGGAATCGGAAAATGGAGTCCCGAATGGATTCAGCGATTTGCTACGAAAAATTCCTTTATGATTGTATTTACGATTCTTGGAATAATTCAAGGGATGGGATGGGCATATTTTTCCGCAACTATCACCACCCTAGAAAGACGATTTAGAATTCGTAGTCAAACAGCAGGTAATTCACTGCTCAACAGATTCTATTTCAATACTGGAGCTACACCATTCATTAGTTAACCACACTGGACCTGTTAATGCTTAAATGTTGATTTTTAATGTTACAGGTATTGTTATGACTGGAAATGAGTTGAGTCAAATTATATTTTCGATTGTTTTATCATATTACGGGGGTAGAGGACACCGACCTCGTTGGATTGCTATTGGATGTATTCTGTCAGCTCTTTCGTGCTTTTTATTAGCATCCCCACACGTCTTCTATGGAAGTGGTCCGGATGTTTACCCTTTTACAAAAGAATACATGCCAGAACCATTATTACCTCCAGATAATCCCCATACGGTGACTGTTAACAATATTGAAAATGAAAATAGCACAGCATTTAATAGCAGCGAAGAGTTTTCAATGGACAATTTTGGGGATAAGAATCACACTTTTTCCACAGTTTTTATGACAGGTGTTCTTCATCACTTACTGTGTTTAGAAAGCATTCATTTTTGTTCCAAGTTTGTTTTGTGAGATAAAGCCAATATTTTTGTTACAGATGAAATGAAAATGAATATTGAGTACTGCAATGTGGAGACAGAGAATGTAGAATCGTTAAAAGAATGTGGGGCTGGTGGCACTGGATCTTTGATTCCATTGATTCTGATTTTTCTGTCGCAATTTGTGTCTGGGATTGGAACGCTTTTATTTTTCTCCTTGGGTGGACCTTATTTAGATGATAGTATGAAGGCTACACATTTGCCAATGATGCTTGGTNATTTTTCTGTCGCAATTTGTGTCTGGGATTGGAACGCTTTTATTTTTCTCCTTGGGTGGACCTTATTTAGATGATAGTATGAAGGCTACACATTTGCCAATGATGCTTGGTAATAGAAAACTCAAAAAGTGATACATTTTTAATAATTTTCAGTAGATAATAAAAGTATATTATGATGAAATCTTTCAGGTATTACTATGTCATTAAGATTACTGGGTCCTGCCTTGGGATTCCTATTTGCATATGGATGTTTAAATGTTTACATCAGTCCTCAGCTTACACCATTAATAACTTCTGCGGATCCACGCTGGCTTGGAGCATGGTGGCTCGGTATTTATTTGTATAATATCGAAATATTTTCATTTAAGACATTTAATAATTTTCGGCAAATTTTCCTGCTAGGTTGGTTAATATTGGGATTTTTGTTGGCCATTTCTTCCTTTTTCATTGCGATGTTTCCGAAACACCTTCCTAAAAATGTATTGAATAAAAATTCCATTGCTACTGAAACTGGGATGGGATTCCTATTTGCATATGGATGTTTAAATGTTTACATCAGTCCTCAGCTTACACCTTTAATAACTTCTGCGGATCCACGCTGGCTCGGAGCATGGTGGCTCGGTATTTATTTGTTGTATAATATCAACAGATTTTCATTTAAAACGTTTAATAATTTTCTGAAAAATTCCTTGCTAGGTTGGCTAATATTGGGATTTTTGTTGGCCATTTCGTCCTTTTTCATTGCGATGTTTCCGAAACACCTTCCTAAAAATGTATTGAATAAAAATTCCATTGCTACTGAAACTGGGACTAATATGTTAAGCAGAGCTGGATCAGCTATACTTATAAGCACAGCAGAACTGAAACATGCAAATCCCTGCCCTAACATTTTAGGTAAAATAAAATCTAAACAAAAACAAAAATTATTTTTTAAACCAAGTGCCTAAATTTCTGTGTATTTTTCTGAAGAAATTCCCAAAGCTTTGAGAGTACTGCTGGTAAATCGAACCAACGTATTCAACACGTTGTCAGCAGTTTTCTTCATTTTCGCTGGAATAGGATATTGGACTTACATTCCTAAATATGTGGAAACTATGTTCAGATACTCAGCTGCCGATGCATCTTTAGTTTCTGGTATGAACTCGAAGAAAATTAATTAAAAAATATAATACGAAATTTTCGAAATCAGAAAATCCTTCCTTAACTGTGTACACAGAATTATAGATGCAGCATTAGTAATGTCATGAAACGTGATTTTCAATTTGTTTGTGTCTATAAACAGGGGCTTTAAGTATTACATTTCAAGCAACGGGAATGTTGATAAGTGGTGCAGTAGTTTCAGTACTTCGTCCCAGTGCCCAAAAATTATCAATGTGGAACGCGATCCTAGCTGTAGTTCATGTCATCGTGACAATTATCTTCACACAGTTGGGCTGTGATCCAGGAAACCTTGAACTAGGTGCATATAATGAAGCCCACAAGTCTTACACACTAGCAACTGATTGCAATCAGGATTGTGACTGCAAAATTGGTACTATGCTCCCGGTATGTCATCCGGAAACAGAGAAATTGTATTACTCGGCATGCCACGCAGGATGTGCATCGGTTATTGAAGATAGTATGAGCAATGAAACAATAATTTCTGAATGCTCATGTCTTCCTGCCGCAAATCACACAATGACCGTGGGATTCTGCCCGAGCCACAGCCAATGCCAAGGATATTTTATTGCATTTTTAATACTAACCGCAATTGTACAGTTACTTCAAAGCACAGGCAGGATCGGAAATATGCTGATATCCTACAGGTATATACTTATGCAATTTTCCTTCTTTCATAAATGATAACCATATGCATTCATTAGTGTACTGCTAACAATAGAATTATGTAAAATTGTGTATAATTAGATAATTACTGATTTCCAAGTGTAAATATTTACACACTTACGGTTTTTACAGTTTTTCAACTGCACTTTTCCATATTTTCACTAAAAAATTACTTTCCTAATGAATTAAACCAATTAACAATGATATTGTATCTTCTTGAAATGATAAAATGGCTAACTGTGCATTTTAATTTCAGATGTGTTCATCCTGAAGATAAATCGCTAGCAATTGGATTGAGTATATTTCTCATTAGTATTCTAGCATTGCTTCCAAGTCCAATCCTCTTCGGAACAATAATCGGCAAGTGTATATTATTTTGTAACAATTACCTGTATTTTTGTGGTACAGTGTTAACGCAGGTCAGTTGTACATATAGTTGGACATGTTTGTTCTGAAGACCATGATGATTACTATGATTCTAAGCGGCGAATTACGCAGATAAACTAATTATTGCTGCACATTGTGTTCATACAGATTGTCTTATCTTTAATAGGCATTGTTGTGTTAATTGTTTGTTTCTTACTTAGATTCAACATGTTTAGTATGGGGAAGCACCTGTAACAACAAAGGCAACGGCAATTGTTGGTTATACAACACAAAGTCTTTAAGATATGCATTTAATCTCACGGCGGCAGGTAAGTATCCTATTTAGTGTTACATTTTAGTTGCGTATTATGTTCCAATGATAATATTTTAGACAAAATAACGTAGATAGACGAGGCAGATATTACTAAATGTGAAGGTATGGCATAAACAACGTATAAAGTGGATTCCTTGCGAAAATATTCCTTCTCGATTAGTGGAAATACTTCAACTCATAATTCACGGTTACTTTGCCTTTACCACGGTTCACCTTGCTAGTTTGCTTGGCTCACTGATTTCTTCAGCTATGAATTTAGAATCGCAAACAGAAACACGAGCAAGAAAAAACAATTAGGTAGCTAAAAGGCAAAACGATGGCAAAACTGGATTACTAAACTGAATTTGACTTAACAGAGTGTCACTGAGAAATAGACTACCACATCGGAATGCTTAAATAGCACGTTAGAATTATTTGACTATTAAACTCATTGACTGACATAGTAGAGTGAGCTGAACTTAAGGTTAAAGGAGAATAAACACGTAAAGATTGCGTGTCATTCTGTCAGCACCTTTTTGCTCAATAAAACAACTAACAGTGTAGCGATTTACAGTTATTCTCTTCATTTTCTCTATTATTAACAGACAAGTACCTGTGATAGTCTTAATTTTCCTATTCGTAGCCGTAGCAGAAAAAGAATTATATGATTACCACCAATAATGCTATTTATTAAATCATTCAGACTGCGATACGTAAATTTCAGTATCATAAAAATAAACTACAAGTGATTAAGGTGTAATATAGCAAGGTACATCTGCACAGACACAAATATATTATAATAGTGTGAATTCTATCGTAACTGCTTCAAATAATAATATGAAAACATGAAACAGATTTCTTAGAGATGAAAAATCAAGGACAGCCTTTACAATTTAATTTAGCTACTTAGACAGTATCGTAATTTTCTATAGTACATAAGGAGTAGAGTATAGTGTTCCTCGGAATAAACACATCGAAACATTGCAGAGAAATATTATCTGAAACAAAGCATCAACTAATTCCAACTTTATTTTAACTTAGGTACATTGGCATTTAATCAAGCAATACAAGATGCTTCAGTCGAATTGCATTTTGCATGGGAGTATACAGTTATAAGTATAGCAGCTTTATTTTAAATTATACACATTAATCCTATGATTTATTGGTCGACTGATGAAGCAACGGCTGCTAAATGCTAGCATCCTCCATGCATATAAAGTCTACAACCCACACAGTTGAGTTGATCAAAGGGAGATAAGAAAAACGTACTTAGCATTACAAATGTTTCTTGATTAATACATTACTTAGTTAAAAGTATTAAGTTTTTTGCCTTCAGTCTTTGGCTCGTCTTTCATTATTATTATTACCTCCTAGTTATCATATGAGAGAAGTGTAATGTTGTAGTAATTGATGCAGTCCTGTGAACCAGAAGTGACTTGGAATGGACATTGGCATTTAACAGAAGTTCGTTCACGTGCCATTATTGTTTTCTTGATTTAATCATTGTTTTTCTTGTTTTTTTATCTCTCTTTTAGCAATTAATTACTTGCAGTTGTTCTGAACTTTACCTTTGCTCTTTTTGTGCCTCTCTGTACTTAGCATTAGCATGATAATTTCAATGAGAATACTATATAAAGATAATTACTGATAACAGCTACTCGGAGTAGGTAGGTACGTACCTATAGAATATAATCTTCTTCCAAATAGTAGCATGTCGGAAGAATTAGAATTTTCTTTTCAATGATTTTAATTTGTAAACAATATTTTTTGCTACTAATGTGAATGCAAATTATATCCATAAACATTGAATTACTGCACTTGCTATAATGTAACAGATCCGTAATGTTTGAATATACCCAAGGGAATCCTAGCATTGTTAGAAAAAGGTATTATTATGAAAACTTCTTGCTCTTTTCAGGGTTCTTACTGATTGGAGGATTTTTCGACATTTTGGTTTGGCGCAATGTGAAGGACTTGGACCTTTATGATGAAACTAATAACGCCATCATCTCTGCTCAAAAACCTGGCTTTTCTGATAGCAGACCAAGAGCCAGACAAAGTACTTCGGCCTATTCATAAATTATGCAGAAGGAATCCTGTTTTCCTTTTCATTTGGCTATTTGGAGTTAGAAAAAAAACATGTGCTGTCTGTTGGATTTTAATAATAGAGCTATATAAAATGTATAGATTCGTAATTATCATTATGCTTTAATAGTTAATAAATAACAACATTTTTCACTTCTTGTCCTTTTCAAATTCTTTGTGTCAAAGATGATAGAATTTCAATCATGGGTCTCATTCAATGCAAAGTAAACAGAGAACAAAGCATTTAATTTTTGTAAGATGTACCTACTCTGAATCACGACCCTGTTGTGGGGGAATTGTTTGCTATGATTAATTTTACTTGTCATTAAAGATACTACACTGATGCTGCTGGTAGTCTTCTTGTAACAAAGTAGCGAGTACACTGTAGGTGTATTGTTTGCACTTAAAGAAAATAGCATGTATATTTGCAATAAAGCTAGTACTTCCCTTTAGGCATACGTTAAAAAAGATAATGTGCACCTGCCTTTCACGTTCTACTACGTATCAATTTTCCACCTAAATGCATCGCACTATAATACTTAAATCAAAACCAACGAAATCACGATGACTTTAAAAACGCAGAATTAATCTGTAATTGCAGCAAGAATGGAATCCCTCTTCCTTATTTTATTACATCATCACGATCTGAAACAAAGAGATTTAAGGTAAACTCAAAGTGACTTTCTAGATATTAGACTTTTAAAAAGGGAGCTGATAAATACACCAACATTAACTAAATGTGTTCGTGCTCAGGCTAAACTTGAACACTTCCTTAAAAAGTATGTTTGAAGTACAATTGGATTATAATAAACCTTTGTAAAAAAGAATGTAAAAAAGTAGCGGTAGAAGTAAGTAGAATGTGATTTACTCCATGTGAAATGGTTTTGTAAAATACTTTTTTAATCTACGTAAATGCTAGTCTATGTATTTCGTGTAAGAAGCACTATATAGCCGTTCTATACCCAGGCGGTCACAAAATACAATACGACGCATATAAATGCAAAGGTCAAGGGGTCATCCGATTAACCCCATATTTAAAAGGAACCTCCGCCCTGACAGACTGGGCAATTCCGTAAAGTAGCCAAGTAAACTACATTGGATTATATCCAAAATTGTTGAAATTGCACTTCAGTCTGCATATACTTCTGCAGGCCTTCATACACCTTTTAAATTGCAATTTGAATTTTTTGTCTGCTTGTAAGCTTGTTGCTTGCGCATGTCAAATTTATCGTCAGTCTACGCGAATTCTATATTATGATGAACGATAAAATTATTAGCCATGATCATATCGTGGCTTAATCAAACTTCTGTTGTCTTTACACTGTACTAATTGATCGGCGACTTCTATATTATGATAAACGACAAAATTGTTAGATTTCAATAACTGACATGCACCTCATATTGCATCAATAATTTCTATTTTCTATTTCGGTATGAACGCAATAATATCTACCCAGCATCCCAGATATTAAAGTTCAAAAGACATTTCAGTCGCCAAATTCCTCGTGGACTTGTTGTCTGCATGTTGTTTGTGCATTTAGATTTGCCAAATTTATTGCTAGTCTACGCAAATTTTATATTATGGTGAACGATAAAATTATCAGTCATGATCATATCGCGGCTTAACTGTCAGTTTTCTGTTGTAATTACACCGTAATAATTGATCGGCGACGTCTTGAACGACAAAATTATTAGACTTCAATAACTGGCATGCACTTCCTATTGCATCAACTACTTTTATTTCCTATTTCGGTATGAACGTAATTAATATCTACCCAGCATCCCAGATATTAAAGTTCAAAAGAAATTTATTCAGTCCCCAAATTCCTGGTGAACAATTTGAATTTGTTTTCTGCATGTTGCTTGTGCATTTAGATTTGTCAAAGTTATCGTCAGTCTACGCAAATTCTATATTATGATGGAAGATGGACGATGAAATTAAAATTATCAGTATTGATAATGAAC
>JABASI010006890.1:0-10377 GCA_019776505.1 Tomocerus nigrus
CCATATTAATTTACAAACTATTTTATAATCATTTTGCTTATAAACAAAATCTTATATTTACCTTCTTACAAATTATTTTTATTATAAAATGTCTATTGCATTTGAGATGATATGGTGTAGCTAGCAATTGGCATGTTCATAGCAATAAAAAGTAAAGATACGTCCATTAAAATTTTTATTTTTGGCAAACTGCAGTTTTGCAATGCAGTAAACCGGTGCGAAAAGAATAAAAATTGCGTCAAGTACCTGCCAAAGTGACAATGAATGAGTAGAGACTGTGTACAGAAGCTGTTTGAGACTTTTATGACAGAGTTGTGTAGAGTGATAGAGAAGATAGCACTGTTGTGTGTAGTATGTACAGATATGTTGATATGTATTATGTATAGCCATAGCTATGTACTGTTTTGATTGAGATTGAGTAGACTCGACTTTTTTTATTTGGTAGATAGGAAAACTAATTTAAACTGGGAAATCTGAGCTGCAGTGGCAGCGGCTCACTCTTGCACAAGCACAACTGTATAAGATGATGAGTGAGAAAAGCTGGAGAATATGAGATTCCTTAGGGAAAGCAATAAGCAATAAAGTAGTTAGAGTGGAGAAGTATTAGAGAGAGACCCTATGAATCCTATCACAAATAAAACCCAAGGAAGAACAAGTGAGCGTGACAAGTTCAATGCGTGCCTTGTTTCTATATTTTACACTTCGTTACAGAGAACATTGCATTTTGACTATTTGTAAATAAATGGCACTTTTCTTAGGTTCAAGTGTTCAAGTGTTGCATTTCCAGGGCTTTGTACTTTCCAATGCCCCACTCCAGCTGAAAGCATTAAAATCCATGGAACTGACATTGTATTAAATTACAGCCATTTCCATTTTCTATTTCATCTAATATAAAAGTCTGCATTTCTCCCAAACGATTATTAAGCAGTGGGAGCTGATTTATAGGAATGTTCTGATTGGCCGTGTGTCTGTCTGTTGTCCGTCCGTCGGTTACACGATAACTCATGGCTCACGGGTTATAAACGGTTTCAGATATTTCATTCAAATTTAGTGTGTTATTGGGGTCCTTGCTGAGGCCTCATTGGAAATTGGGCTCTATCAGATGGCCCTATATTATATTATGTTATGACCTTTTACAGTATATAATGTCAATTATTTGCGCGCATAAAAGCTTTCTACAGGAAAACAATAAATAGTTTCAGGTCTCTTCGGATAAGTGCGTCATTGAGGTAGAAGATGAGCTATGCTATTTACACGTATTTTGACCTTTTTGAAAAAGGGTTTCAGGTAATTTTTGACTTTTTCAAAAAATAGCATTTGTTCCCTATGTTCACTTTTTTGAAAAAGCTGCATGTTTTCAACGTATAGTTTTATTGGACATGTTGCGCGCTTTCTGCTGCTTTCTTACAGCCGTTTTTACATGTACAGATATAATCGTATAGGTATAGGTATCTAATATTATAAAATGGCGTCTAGATAGATAGATGGTAAGTATATATTATTAGATAAGTAACAATAAGTATGCACATAATGTTCTGATTTCCATTGTACACGTAGGGACGAGGGCGAAGAAGAGTCAGTCATTGAATGTCAGACAGATAAATAGTAACATTCGGACATTGTTCTGGGCTGGCATTATTAAAAAGGTGAAGAGATAGAGCTAAGGAAGGAAAGATAATAAATACGTGGGATCTGTGAGCTGAGTGACTTGGCTGTTCCCTGTCGGAGGTGTTAGTTACACCAAGCCACCCGCGGAGAGACCCTCAGACCCTGCCTGCTCACAATGCAGCTCTGCCCCACATGGGGTCACACTTTTCTACTCTCTCCCCAAACACACTCTCCTGCTCTCCCATTTACACAATCCATCTGTTCAGAGTTTAGCATTCATTCATTCACTCTAAGTGGCTAGATACCCTTAATTTATTAATACAATGCATAAATACACATACACACACGCAACTAACTAGAGGTAACTACTTATTATGTACTACATAAATGTTATCCCGGCTTAGCCAACTAATCACCACCAATAGCCACTATACTACCTAATACTACTATCATGATACTATCTTCAATAACTAAAATAAATTCAATGCAATTCCCCTATTCATAACGTCATATTTGAGTTGGTCGTTTGTAGTACGTCAGCGTCTAATTCTAATAAGTTAGGGGAGGATCTTGAAATAAAAATGAAGCCAGATAATAGTAGCAATTCCCAATTGAATAAAAATACTCTCGAACAGAGCGGCCAATGTTGGATATGATGAAGAATGTAAAATTATGTCTTGAGACTGGTTTAATTTCCAGACTGTCTCATCCTGCACTAGATTTATTTATAATTCCTGGAGCGTCTATCATTAATAATATTTACGAAGAGTAACCGCCTCGTCCACCCAGTCTCTCTCTCTCACCCGTGGAAAAGAATGAAATTTATGCACAGAGTGTATACATGCATAGTACTACATAGCTGTAGTAGTATAATTTCAATTTCATCAGCCATATCATAGCTATAATATTTTAAGGTAAATAGATAACAACTCATCACGTCATGTCTTGTTTCCTCTTCTGAGAATTAGCTGGCCGCCGCCGAGTTGCAGTGTGCAGTTAAAAAAGGAATGGAAGGAGCTGGTTTTTTTCCTTGCTAAAAGTATTAGAGGGAAGTAATGGTGGGTGGTTAATAAATAATTGGGTGAAAGTAGATTAGGAGTGCTAGGACGGATGGAAGTTATTGTTAGTCATGCCATAGATAACCTTTCCGATGTGATAAGCAAACTATTAAAAGGATGACTACCCACCAATCCAATTCTCTTTCCCAATAGCACAAGCGGCACTAACTTTTATTGTCCGAAGGCAATGCACACAAAAATTCAATAGCCGGGCGGCGATTGGACTCTAAGTGGGTAATTGCACACTCTCATCTACTATTAGCCTAATGCTTATTAAACTCCGAGCTCTTTCTTACTTCTGAGTAAATAGCAATAAGAGGGAACATTCACTAATCCCGTACACTTTTCTTTTTCTCTAGTCAAACTAGTTCTGAGTAGTTCTGCAACTGGATGCATAAAACAGTACACCATTATATTAGGCACTTTGCGCAAAGTCGCTCTACTTTAAGTAATTAATATGATGCTCCAATTTTTTCTTTATGAATATTAAATTCGTTAAATTCTGGAGAATTAATAAATGCGCAAACTGGCTTATTATTATTTAATCTGTGGACAATACCTTTGTGCAGTATTAAGGGAACGTTAATTCACTAATCCCGCTGTTTTCCCTTTCTCTAGTAAAAGTATTTTTGAAACTGGATACATAAAATAGGGCATCATCATTAAAATATTCCAAGCCCAATTTTCCTAATTCGTAAAATTCTGGAGAAATCAAAGCACTAACTAAGTAGCATTTTATTAATTAATTTATGTAAATACTTTTCTGGCCTATTTAATATAATTGTATGATTACTGGGTTGAATTCCGTAACTATATCTAGATATCTGATCTTTAATTATGTAAGATTTGATGACACCTAATTAGATGTACTTATCTGCATAATATTTGGATATGCCCAGAGTGAGCCAGAGTGGACAGTGTCACGAGGATCTATGTAGACTGGAGAAGGAAGAGCGAGGTTCTTCTGGGGCTTAAATGTCATAAAAGATTCATTGAATAATTGAGGAGTGTGCAAAGAATTTTCCAAGGCTCCCTAATAAGTGGCAGTGGAATAACAGACATTATATCCCCTCGTCTCGTCCTTTCCCTCCAAAGTTCAATTCCCTCACTTCTTCTTGCCTCACTCACTTAACAACTCAATTCCCTTCTCTATCAATGCTCAATTGAAATTGAATTCAAAGCGACCTTCGCCTCTTCACTTCACACAACAATGCAAGCCTCCTCCATCCCTCACATCACTCACTCACTCACTCACTCTGATAGGAATCCATCTATAGCCAGCCGAAGACTTAGACTATCTCTCTGCCAACTGCCACTTTCTATCTACTCATCCTTTGCACAAGACAACAATACAGGAGCACTCTTCACAGGCAATCAGTTAAATTAAACTTGTTTAAATGACATGCCGACACTCAAATCATGTCATACCTTTTCTTTTCTTGTTCCCCTGTCTTTTTCTAGCCACTTTGACTGTGAGTCACCCTCACCAGTCCACATAGAAAAGTCTGCATTGCTATTAGTAGAAAGTGTCAATAGCCATCCTAAAAATAGACGCGGGAATTTCGCCTTAGAAATACTCGTCACGTCGTAGAAAGAGGCCAGACAGAAGGCAGTTATTGAAAGTCACAGTTAATGAGCTTTGTCTCCTTACGTCACTCTTTTGTCAGGTGAAAGTACAAGAGCCGAAGAAAGTCGCTAATGAATTCTTGCAAGTGTGAGTAATGTCTACTAGAGGACAATATCATTTCAAAGATTCACCAACACCTAAATAAATGATTGACAACTCAAGTTGATTATGTCTTTCTTTCATACTTGCAAAAATTCGGCGGAAATTAGCATTTATTGTCGATTGATTTGTAACTGACTCATTGTCAGACACACAAATTAATTCTAATCTTGTTGGGCTCACATTCAAAATGAATTGATTGACCTATTGCACATCATACATCATCCTAAAGTAATAAATAGTTTATATGCTGTAAGCTTATATTAAAGGTAGGTATTTGCAGAATTATTGATGTCAATGATGACGTGTAGTCCTAAAATTCGTTACCGGCTTGACTTTATGATTATTCTAATTAATTGCAAATTACAAATAATCCTGTTCAGAGATGATTATTTTCCAACTGATTACAAAGCGGAAATAAAAATTATAATGTTGCACCTGTGTCAGAGAGCCGATTGTTTGGAATGTTGCGAAATACTAAACGCTTGTTGTGACTTAATCGCTGAAACTAATAAATACCTCTATAGTTATGACCTCATTTGATAATTAATAGGATGATGGGGATGAGAGGAGGAGTCATAAATCGCATTGTCGATTAGGTAATCCGGAGGATTATGATTATGTAGATGACTTATGAAATGTCATGGCTAGGCTTGGGAGAAGAAAAGTAGTTTCCCTGTAGTGCCGCCACTGCCTGCCACCACATTAGACAAGTAAATTATTTTAGAGACGAAAAATAAAAGCAATGTCCCTGTTCTTTGGTTATGTAGGTAGGTACATCCATAAATGTGGGGAAAGTGAGTGTCCCAGTTTCGCTTAGGCTTCCTAGACGCTGCAAAGAGATTGTAGTAGTCGTAGTTAGGCGTGCGATATTTATTTGATGGTTGTAGTATGTAATAAGAATGTATAGGGAGATAATAATAAGATGACAAAGTGGGGAGTAGTGCAGAAAGAGTGAAAGAGGTAAGTAATGGGTTCCGGTGGCCACTTTATTTCATTCATTTTGGCCCACACATTAAACAGCGTGTGCCGTCTCCTCCTTTTCAGTCCAAGTTAGAAATCCATAAAACAGTTTCAATTAAACGAGACTGCGACATCCTCGACTTTCTTTCAACCTCCCTCCACACACAAATTAATGGCACTGCTCTACGACCAACATTTACATAACAAGTTACAATAACAGTAGTACCTGTCTAACAGCATCTTACTTACCACCACTACCTGCCTATGCATTACACTATAGTACTACCCGGGTAATGTTATAAGTACAGGTGGACCAAGTATAAGTGCAAGAGAACAATAAAGTAGACGTGTGTGTGTGACTACCGTGGTCACGGCCACTCATAAGCTATACGTACATACATTTCCTTTATATGGCTTATCTTAACGTCTCTTGCGTAGAGCACTTTCCTTGGCTCATTCTGAGGAGAAGGTAGTGAGATATTGAGATAAATGTGCTAAATGCTATGTGACTCTATTATACATGAGACTCAGTGGCGTAGCTTTCCTAAATTACGGAAAATTACTACATAAATATGCAAATTATATCTCCCATCTAATGCATGCTATCCCCTCCCAAAATTTAGTGGGGTCTCTTTTTTTGTCAAAAATGTCAGTTTCAGGGATGCCTGGGAATTGATATTAGGATTTACTGAATCCTGTTCAAAAAAGTTCTAAACTAATTAACATACACACGCTTTGATCTCGCTCGTGGTTACTCACTTCTGCTATTCAAACAAGGGGAGGGGGGGCTGGGAAATAATATTGTACAATTTTAAAAAAAGTCTCCGAATTTTTAATTAAAAAATGTGTCATAATTACTAAATAGATAAAATTCGGACGTTTTTGGCCTAGATCCACGACACCCCTCTTTGAACAGGGGGTAACAAGATATAGGGGGGATATGATATAGGTGGGAACTAATTATGATCAGTGTAATGTGGGAATGGTTTGCCGAAAGCCTTTATTATAAGGGCCCCTTTCTTACCTGTGCTTATTCTGCTTATACGCAAGTGAGTTTTGAGGAGACGTAAGTATATGGATGGGAAATGTGTAAATAGGTTGAGATGCGCTATAGAGTGAAGTGAAGAGAGTATAGTTGGGGCATGCTAATATCATAATGGTGCAATGGATCTTGGTCGGCTCGTTCCTGCTCAGCATAAAGCTAGGTGTCGAGACAAGTGGAACTTAATGGCCCTTAACTTTAATGTGCTGATAGCTCAACTAGGACGGGCCTGCAATGAAATTTATATTACAGTCATCCACACCACTTTCCCTCTCACTACCACCAAGTCCGCCTGTATACGCACACAGACATTCTCCGTGGAAAGGTAAATAGGCATTAAGTAAGTGTGGGAGTGGGTATTTAGCTTCCTAAGGAGCATGTAGGTGCCCACATACATTAAGCAGTCGAACCCAAAGTACTGCTCATGCAGACACTCGCTTATCTGGTTCGATACCTTTGGATACACTATACACTAACAATAATCAGCAGAACTACTCTGTCAACTGTCAAGGTATCTGTGCATTAGTGTCATGGCTTTGTGCCACAAGGTAGGCCCCTCCGAATGTTTTTAAATTAAAATTTCACTGTTTTCCTAATGGTGATACTAAAAACGAAGAAAAGAAATACCAAAAAATTACGATCGTAAATTCTCCATTGAAAAATTCCGATTTTAAAATATTTTGTAATGTAATGTGAACAGCTCATAAAAAATACGAAATCGTAATTTTATAATGTTCCGAAACTTCCCTGCCAGAATACAAACTAGAAACATAATCCTCATTATTGTCTCCAGGCGGAAAAAAGGGTAATTTGAAAACATTCGGACGGGCTTACCTTGTCAAGTTACCTTGGCCAGCTGTCCGTCTGTACTCTTTCACTTACTTACGTGGCCCATATTATGCCTATCAAAGTTCAAGAGGATTTTTGTCCTTACCTATTTCCACGAATATTTCTGCAAACACCGAAAACTGACAAAGACTATTCCTGCGTCAGAATAGTTTAGGACGGAACCAATTTTAGCCTCCTCTTATATAAATCCCGGATATAATATTATCGTTCTTATGGTGGAGGAATGCCAGTAATGCCACTCCTAATGTATAATTGCTTTCACATCACGCAGCAGATCGGAACAGTTGCTAAACTAACTAAAGACAGCGCTACATGGCCTGGCACTGCATATGACACTGCTGTATTACATTGGCATCCGCGGGCAATTGCACTCTGTTCAGTCCGTTCCAACTACTTAACTCCAATTCCTATAGCTAAATCATCCACGCCGTTCCTGTATTAATTAAATGTATTAGGCATAGGTTGCGTTTATAAATCTCGGACAAACTTATAAATCCTTCACTAATGCTCACCCATAATATTTATGGAAAAAGTTTTAGAACTATACGACAATGTTTTGATCACTTACAGAAAATGACGCCAGTATTTCTAATTTATAAATTCTAGAATTCTACTTAGTGCAAACTGTCTATTACCGAACATTTATAATCATTTCATACCAAGTAATATAGAAACTAGACTAGTTTTTTCAAGTTTTGGCCCAAAGTAGGTAGTTTGTAGCTCAAGAATGTTGTTACTGTTTATGAATTAGAATGAAAATAAAGGGCACCGAAGCATTTATTCGCTTTAGCCACCGTAAGTGCTTTAATAAACACCTATGAAGGCTATCGTAAATTTTTGTCTTTGCTAGGGACGTTAACACATGGAGCTTAGCACAGGGTATTAATAAAGCCCGAACCATGTGAAATGTATGTCCTCTATAGTTAATAGCAAGGATAATATGGTTGCCAATTTATTATTATTATATACTGCGGGTGCGGACTATTACATATAGGTACATATTCTAGGTATACCTATATAAATATAATATGTCAAAGTACCTAGGTATGTGTTTGCTCAAGAGTGCATGACTACACTTTCATTCCGATGATATTGATATAGCAGGGAGAGAGAGGAGAGAGGGAGTGAATTATATATGTGAATTATATCTAAGAATATATATGTAGGTACTATTATATAGAAGAAGGAATAAATCAAGCATAATGCCCAGAGCATTAATATTAGTAGTAGTCGGAGTATATGGGTGTAGTATATGGAGACATCATGATTCAGTAGAGTGAGAATGTAGAAAGGACAAAGACGTTGTTTTTATGGGAACTATACTGGAGTTGCTGGAGTTGCTGGAGTGGCGAGTTAGTGAGTGTTGGCATTGGCAGTCAGTCTGGACTGGAGAAACGGGCAGATTATTGCGACGGAATTCTTTTGATGGAAGTCAATCAATTGGAAATGTCAACATGCTATTTACTCATGTCAACTAATCAAGTGGAGCGGCTCCGGTCCGGAGTCCAGTCCTGTGCCACCGCCCGCCGTCCCGCCAGAGCCGATTACCCGCTCCTCGCCCATTCCTCGCCCATTCCCATAGTTAACTCTCTTCTAGTCTCGACTCGACGATTCATTCGCACTCATTTCTCTCTTTCACTCCACACAGTGCTCACTTGACAGAGAGTAGCACTCGATTCATTCAGAACTCGTTTAGCTTCGTCCATCGTCCCATTACTCAACCCAATGGCTGCAACAGCACAGCATACTCATTTCATTATTATAATCCAGCCCAGCCACACACACACACACACATCTCTTTAACAAATGTCTACAAATTAGGCCTGTGCATGTAATAAAGGTCGGCGGAGACGTCCGCTGACGAGACTAGCTCAATTACTCCATTATTAATTCACCTCAAACTCCCTTTTTTCATCCTGACACCATTCCGCGCTTTTCATATCTACAGTCGCATCAACTTCATTTATCTATTATATAATTATCCATACTCACTAATCTCAGCACAAAGTCTCTCTATATAAAATTAGACTGTTTTTACATAACCAATGATTATTTTAAGAATGGTAAGCTATTTAAAATAACTGGACCTGAGTGACGGGCTAAGGTACAATGGATATTCACAATACTAAATAGCCCACTATTTAAAATAACATTCTTACGTAAGTGAATTAAATTGTTTCGTAAATGTGGATTTTCAACAGAAACTGAAATGGCCGACAGTTGTTTAATGAAAATCCTTCGCGGTAATTCTGTTATGTAAACAGAAGATCGCATGATATGCGGGGAAACATGTAATTGATACATAGTTGGCTGTCTTAATTAATTGTTATACTTATAAGGAGCAATAATAGAACGTTAACGTTGCGTATAGGTTCAGACAGTGCTAACGTCTCTGATTACTAGTATCTGGGCTGAAGTAAGTAGGTAGCTATACTAGCTGGCTATTGTGTTCAGTTTATTAGTGCACTTAATTGGACAATGATGTCATGATAATGAACGCAGGAAGAATGTAAATGCATGAAAAGGGAGCTTCGAGGAATAAATGCGAACCACAGCACAGACAGAGAGCGAGAGAGAGAGAGCGAGATAGTTAGAGTTGGAGTCGACAAAGCGTGAGACAGAGATTAACACTTTAACAGGCACAGGATACATAGGGAAGGGAAATAAGAGAAACAATGAGTCTGTTAGTAGACAGGATTGGAAAGAGAGGAGATGAAGTGTCGAGGAATAAGAAGGAGGGAGAGGAGAAGGAAGGAGCGAGGATGTTTAAGTAGAACGGGATGGAAAGGACAGAGCGTCAAATCCATGTCAAATTAACATCTCACGTTTTCCATTTTCTAAGAAATCTCACTCGTCCCAGTCCTCCCTCTCCTTTTCTTCATTAACTCGCATTCTTTCTCATAGAAAGCAACTCAGTCACATTGCACTCTCATTCATCTCTCACTTCACTCACTTCACTTCACTACAAATGATTTCGCAATACTTGATCACAATTTTAGTTCAAGATCAAGAGAGCGTAAAACCGAGCTAGTATACGGCTTCTCTCCGAAACGATTACAATATTATTATCATCTAAGCATTCTACAATAAATGCCTCATACTATAATATCATTGGAGCTTACTTCTCTGCA
>JABASI010006891.1:0-10372 GCA_019776505.1 Tomocerus nigrus
ATCGCTCAATGATTGTTTGGAGAAGGGACCAAATTTATTAGAGCTGATTCCCTCAGTCATTCTTAAATTTCGAGAAGGACGCATTGGTGTTTTAGCCGACATCCGGAAAGCGTTCCAGATGATCGATATCAAGAAGGAAGATAGGGACTATCTGCGATTTCTCTGGTGGGAGAATTACGAGAAGACGGAATTCAAAGTTTACCGTCATCGGAGAGTAGTGTTTGGAGTCAACTGCAGTCCTTTTTTGTTGGCGGCCGTTTTGGAGCACCTGCTCACCAATGTTGCAGAAGAAGAAACTCCCATCGCGAACAAGGTGTTGAAATCTCTGTATGTCGATAATTTAGTTACGTCGGTTGACACTTTGGAGGAAGCGAAGAGGATCAAGGAGTGGGCTACCAGCATCTTAGCTTCCGCGAAGATGGAGTTACGAGAGTGGGAGGGTGGTACCAGTGCAGAATCTGGAGTCGGTTCACATAGTGAATGCGGACTGGATTTTGGTACGGACCCTTCAGTGAAAGATGGTAGATCGACAACGTCAGTGTTGGGATACAAGTGGGATAAGATAAAAGATGAACTGTATTGTGACATGAAGACTGATGAGTTGCCAGACAAGTTCACGAAGAGAATCATCTTATCCTATCTGCAGAAAGTGTATGATCCTATAGGATTTACGGTCCCTGTAACACTCCAACCGAAGATGATTCTGCAGAAGCTGTGAGAAACCAAGATCGGATGGGATGAGCAACTGAATCAAATACAGAGTGAAGCGTTCATAGATTGGTGTCATCAGTTGCAGTCGCTCAAAGAAATAAGAATCCCACGAAACTTCACTGGAGGAAATGGCAATCGTTACAGCTGGAAACTACACGTCTTCTGTGACGCGAGCAAAGATGCCTATGCTGCTGTAGTGTTCCTGCGTACGGAAGATGAGGTAGGTCGAGTATCAGTGCAACTGTTAGCCGCTAAGTCTAGAGTGGCGCCGTTGAAGAATCCGACGATCAACAGATTGGAGCTGCTGAGCTGTTATATCGCCGCCATCCTTACTGATAGGGTAAAGAGTGCCTTAGGACTTGAGGATATATCTGTTTGTTACTGGAGTGATTCGTCTACCGCTCTGGCGTGGATTAGAAGAAACGATGAGTGGGGAACCTTTGTGGGAAATCGTGTTCGGACAATCATTGGACTAACAGAAGTTGACCAGTGGAGACACGTTCCCGGAATCCACAACCCAGCGGACTTGCCTTCGAGGGGATGTACTCCTTCACAATTATTGACGTCGAAATGATGGGAGGGTCCGGAATGGCTACGACAACCGGAAGAAGAATGGCCCTCCGAAGAAATTACGATTGAAGAAGAGGAAGTAAAGGCTGAGAAGAAAAAGATGACTGCCCATGTGATGACAGTAGCTGAGTCTGACCTATCTTGGTACGAAAAGGACGAAAACGGAAGAGAAGTGAAACCCGTTGACAGATATGGACAAACCGAATAAAGTGTGTATTTTTCTTTGCTCCCGCAAAGAAGGTGGATGACCGCGTTGACCTTGACCTACTGATCCAATTTTTATGTATGGTCTTTCTTTAGACCGTAGTAGAATGCTTACAAAATTTGAGCCACGTATCCGTGACCGCGCTGTCCTTGACCTATTGACCCCATTTTCATGTTATGTCTTTTTTAAGACTGTAGTAGTACGTGTACAATTATTGAACTGTGTATCTCATTGCAATCATGAAATGACCTCAGGACGATCCCGTTGACCTAGTCACGGTACCTACCGTCATTTTTGAACTCACACCTACAATTGTCTTCTAGGTTACCCAAAAAAAATTTGAACACACGTCAATCCGCTTTGAAGTTATCGTTCACAGGGACAGACGGACAGACAGACAGACACAGCGAAAGCCTACAGAGCAAATGCGTTACTCAGAATAATGATATAATGTGCATAGCTTTTTAATATTAATTTACGTTATTTAAATACAAACAAATACATTCACTAATTACTATACCCTATAGCTAAATAATATTATGTACATATGATTGTAAAGGCTAACGCCTAATTTTTTTGTACCAAAGTATACTTAAATTGTCCTTTGTGGGAAAATATCTGGTGCGCGGCAAGACTAAAATGCCCACCCTTCGGGAAAATTCCCCACCCTCCCGAACATCGAAATTATTTTATTGTAGGTTAAGTAAGGTTTAATTAGCGGGTGGGGAAAATTCCCCACCCCACGAGTGGGATGGGGAATTTTACCCACCCTTTGAAATTAGGTTATTTTAAGTTAGGTTAGGTTAGCATTTGGATGGGTGGGGAATATTTCTGAAAGGGTGGAGCATTTTCGTCTGGCCGATCCAGAGCGTTAGCTGAACAGTGCTGACAATGAAGCGTATATATCTATCTACTTATCTAATTGTGCCTTGGTCTCAACTGTTTTCCTAAAACTTAGGTTAAGGTGTTCACAGTCGGTTCTATTGAGCACGATGGGCTACATAGTGGATGATCAAAAGCATTATGTTACTAATATGATCTGCTCCCACTTTTGTTCAAAAGTAAACCAGATTTAACGTTCTCATTTGTTATTTAAGTTTGGTGCTTTGATGATAAGCGTTTGGTTATCATATGCATAGGTAGCCATTTTTTGCCACAATGAATATTTTGTGCTGTAACATTGTCTGTAATTAATAAGGATTGTTTTCTTTCTCTGCCTTAGTTATTTACTTTTACGTATTAATATTTAAATAATACTAAATAGTTGAAAGCAATAAAGGAATATGGTTTGCTTGGTATGGCTTAACTGAGGACAGGGATTTGCCTGGGTATTCCTAAATGTATAAATGTTGTGCAAACTATAAATGTGGACATTTGCATTTGGGGTCAACGTCAGAAACATTTAATAATTTCGCATTTATTACTTACGTTGTAGGAGCGCACTAAGTTCTACAATTGTTGGTCTCTTCGTTTTGATTATGCACAGAAATCGAAACTGGCAGTGCCAGGAAATAAACACCGGCATTGCGGAGTTTACTTACTAAATATTTTAGGCTGCCTATGCAGATGACTGCTTTTTTACTAGCATAGGCATTTACTGTTGGTACATATCATGTAATTTAAATGAGCTTCATATTCAACTTATCTGTAATACAATGAACGGCTTTTAGATTTTAGGCATATAAAAACTGAGAGCATTATACTCTTATGAATGGCTCATACTAGACATTCGTATGAATTTGGCTCTAAACGACCACAATTTGTCAAGTATAATTTTTAATGGGCACCCTATGCTTGCCCAGTTACATAGTATCAATCACCAAATTGTAGTAAATAATAATAATGAAATAACATGACTTACCTATAGGAGGATAAGCCACAACACAAACACAAGCTTCGATTTGAAAAACACTGGTTTCAATTATTCGATTATTTACATTTGAATTTTGCCTACATTTTTATTTCATTTATCCTACTTTTGCGAAGGGAGGCTATATCGTCAGCGAAGACTAAGAGTAGAATAACAATCATCATGAATTTTGTCATAAACCTAACGAATGTACACTACTTGGGAACAAATAAATGATTATATTCATGAAAACAAGTAAAGGCAAATGAGAAGTATTATTGCATTTATTATTTCAAAATTCTCGAAACTACTATATACGACATTATCAAAAAACATTTATATTCTGACTGACATTTGACTATCTGACATTTACATTCGCAATTGATAATTTATAATTAAAATGTGATAAACGATTAGAGATACAATTTTTGATTTGCAGGGTATTTATTTTAATATGTTATTGCAGTTCAATAAAAAATAATTTACTCGTATGGTACACTAAGTAACGCCGTGATACTATATTGGATAATTGTGTACATAAATGTAGTAAATGTACCAGCCTTGCAGTGATAAAAGGGTCCGACTTGAAATCTTAAGGTTCTGAATGATCTGAGTCGTTTTCGTGTCCAGTGATTCCCCTGTGGATGTGCTGTCCAATTGCGTAAAAACTCGACAGAATTTTGGTTGGCATGGGACATACTTTTAAAACCGAGAAATTCCAAAGGTATCAGAAAAACATTAGCTAATGGCATAATCAGGTAAAAAGGCATTCCAAGTATCGAGTACAATCGAACCGTACCAAATACGCACATTACATGCGCTACCATTGTGGAAAATTTGGCAAAGGGAAGGCTGACCCTATAATATTCATTGGCTATTTCATAAGCCAGGTACATCGAAGGGTAGAATTTTATTGCAAATTGTAAATTTTGTGTATTTGTTTGTCTTCTGTTTAAACCCATCCATTTGTTGGTGTTATAAATGGAGACATGAGAAAGTTTGGACGTGCATTCCAAAAAATACAATGAAATTAAAACATACCATACACAGCTCAGAGATGCCACTGTCCCCGTGTACAAATAAATAAATGCACAAAGAATCTTTGCCTGAATACAATCGCCTAAAGATGGAGACCATAGATCAAAAATTGCTCGAAAAGGATAATCTTTTTGCATAAAAACGAAAAATGGAGGGAGAAAGCCCATACAAATTCCAAAAGGTACCAAAATATTTGCAGTAAAACCCAGCAGATTAAATGTGTGTGATTTCATTTGTAGGTCGTCTGCAAAGTTTCCTGAAATTTAATTATTATTTGTCTTGTAATGTAAGTCATTGTTATTGTTATGCTTACCGTTAACATTTAATAAGGCTTGAAAACACAAATCTTACCGGAATATTTTTTATCGAACATCCTAATACTGTTCATTATATATAAGGTGTCTTTTATTGAGATCATGAATGGTATATTTAATGAGAGGGAGGCTGTGATAATTAACCCAAGAAAGAATGTCACAAAAGTTGGTAGAAATCCATAGGGCGAGCAGAAAATTTGTACAAGCAGGAATGAACAAGTATAAATTGATATTAGCGCCAAGAGGAAATTATGAAAGTACCACTGACAAACACGATGTCGATTTTTAACCATTTCTAATTGCCCATTTCTCCTGTTGAATGTGTAAGGACCATATTTAATTTTGTCGCAAATAAAAATAAAATTACGTAGTGCTGCTTTTGTAAGTAACGAGCTCATTGCGGCTATTAAAAAAATCAAAGCGAGACGGAATGCTGTTATTTACTAAGTTATAAAGTATCAAGTGAAATAGCGCACCTGAAAATAATTTAAAGATCTATTCTACGGGGACTAATGGCTCATGGGCATGCATTTAATTTAAACAATGTTTGCATAAACAACTTAGATAGTTGTTCGTTCTATTACGCGCAATTATCCAAAACATTTCCTAAGATTACATGATATGTAAAAGTCATTATCAAACTGAAAGAATTTAAGGTATGGCTCATGCCAGAACATTTATAGGAATTTAGCTTAATACGAACTTTAATTCTCAAGTATAACCTTACGTAAGATACCCAGCTAGATACGTAGTATCACTAATAGAATTTTATAATGCTTATACAGACTTATTGCACTTATTTATTGTAAACACTTACACAATGTTAAAACCGGCTCACTTGAATTAAACCCACAGGAATATCAAATTGCTAATTTAATATTAGCAAAAACAATCTACCCATAACTTGTTCTACTAAATGAATTTCCTGGGTGCAACCCTTTAAACCAGTAGTAGTAAAATCGCAATCGAAACAGTGATAAAAGTCGTTGCAATATTGCAACTATTTTATAGCTAATTTCCGTCGATTCGACGTCGAAAGGTCCGCCATGCACTGCGATATTAACGTGATTTATTCTACTCGCGATGTAGTATCGTAACGATGTATTTACTATTTTCGGTGCAGTTAAATAAATTAAGCAAAATTATATATTATAAAAATGTGCACGCATTCAAGCTAAAAGTTATATACTGTAAGACAGGTACGTATTGGACTCTTATAATTAGGTGCTTATACTTAAACATACTTGAACAGCATAAATTATCCCCAACACACAAGAAATATGCATCCTCTGTTCACTATCTCTTAAAATCTTTCATTCTCAGCTTTACTTATGTCTTACCACCCGAAAAACAAATAATCAAACAATACATCGACATTAACACTATCGCTTGGACTGGAAGTCAACATATATGACACTTTAAAACTGTATACTGAGTCCAAAGCTGCTTACACCCTACCATTTTCGCGAATCCATTAAACGCGATTAAACAGACGGTCAATGTTTCAGCGTATTCATAGCGAAAGCCGTAAGCTAGCTATTCTAATTCGACTTCTATAACATGGCATGGTGTAGCCCTAATACTGCGTTTTTAGCTCCTCCGTTGTGGTGCATTGTAAGGAGTACAAGTCAAGTGTAGATAACTACACACTGCAGAAAGTTTTACTACGTAGAGTGTAGATTGAGATGCAGTAGAGTAATTTCTGAGGTACACAATTTAATTTATTTAGGTATTATAGGAAGTAGATGTCAGTTTGGAAACTAAAAATCATTTGCTGGTCGGCTGTCGGTTCTTCTATAATGAACCAAATTAGGTTTATGCCCATCCTAAACTACGATTAATTTCCTGGCTGCAGTCTCCAGCAAAAGTATGCCGCACATTGCCACACTCTGCAAAAAGGAAATATAGTACGGTGGTCTACATATACTAAATATATCATGAGCTCAATAGGAATATCGAAGCTTAATCAGTACTGGGCAATATATCCCATTATTTCTGCTAACCCAACTTTGCAAAAGGAAGTGAATGAAATAATAATGTTATTTGTGATGATTAAATTTAACAAAAGGTTGAAGAAAGTGCTGTTTTTACACTTTCAAATGCCAGTTTGATACTTGAAATTGCTTCACATGATACTCGCATATTGGTAAAGCAATAAATCCTTAAGTCAACCATGGCCCTCAAGGGTTTCTACTTATACATTACTACATTACTACTGAGATATCGGAACAACAAAGACTCGACTCCTCCTTGAGTCTTGAGTAACACAATACCTCAGGTGGATAATATAATAATATTATCATATTATGTAAATATCTTATTAGTATCCACCTAGGGTACCTATGTAGTATTATATTATTACATGGGGATATATTGCGACCATGGGGACCTAAAATTTTAACAGTCGTTTTGGCAACAGACTAGCCACATTAATTCCCCAATGGGTCAGTATATTATCGCGGGGGGTCTAATTCGTAACATACGTATTCATGCATTATTCATTATTACATTTACCATTAAAGTAGTGGCATAGACACTAAATATACAAAGTCATTGATTAGTGTTCAAACAGTACTTGACATACTATTCTTCTCAATCTAGCCACCCTGAGTCAACTATTGTTTTTCAGAGCGTTAAATATTATAAACTAGAACAACAATGACTCCGTCACACATAAAATACCCCAGATTCCATTAGTGTCCTGGCCCTAATTTCCATTAAAATAGAGTAATGTCAAATGTGGTTTACACGCGTTACTAGCAGATTGCTAGAGCCATTTGGTATATAAATACGTCTTTTCTTAATTCGTATTGGACGGAAAAATTGTTCAACTATACCCGCGTTCTGGAAATACCATTTGCAAAATTCGTTTACAGACCGTCATAAAAAATAGTAAATTTATGGCGCACTAAAAACACTTTTACAACTTTAAACAGTTTTGTATTTCCAAGGGGTAAAATATTACATCACCAACTTCTTATGTAAGCCACACAAAGACAATGAATTTATTTCTGCTAATGTTAGTAGGATTTCTGCTTCTATACAAAGTGGTCCATAACAAAATTTCTGAAAGAAAAAATGACAATCAAGAATTGGTATATATAGAACACATGCAAACAATTATTTCAGCACTTTCTGATAGTTCAATTATAATAGTAATTGACGATTACACGCTGTTCATAACCAATGAAAAATATCCTCTTATGATTTTGACTCTTGAAACTACAACCGCAACAGATCTAAGCAGTTTTGTTAAATGGCAATTTCAAAAAAAATATATCTTTATATTTTTTTCTCCAAAAAGCTACCAAACTCAATTTGAATTATGTTTGGAAGGATCGAGTAAGGAAATCTGTAGCAACAATATTTTCTCCGTATATTTCTCTCCGAAAACTGTTTTGCCAAAACAAATATACTGGGTCAATGGTTTTCATTTAGGGATTTCGTTAGAGTCTATAAAATATGATTTACATAACGTGATGACTGTGGAAGTGGCATCAGTAGATTTAAGATGCTTTTCTTGTGTATCAATTTGCGAGAGTGGCATACTATTATGGGAAAGTTCTTATATCCCACGAAACTTTAGCAACACTCTGAAAACATTTAATAGGGAGCTTGAAAAACAAATTCGTAGTCAACTTTACGTTCTAATTAAATGCGATAAGGAATTTGAAAACAAAGAACAGTCTTTGGACTTCATTGAAAATTTTGAAGACTTATTTTCATCAAACGAAACTTTTTCTGCTAATTGGATTTCTCCATTTGCACCACTAAGTCGCCAAAATTTATATATGGATATGGTAATAATGTCATTACTTTTAGATGGAACCCCAAAAGGAAATGTCCTTGATCTGGTATGGACGAAATCATTTAGAGAGTCCGGCAGTACGCCCTCCATTGACATTACTACCAGTGTGGAAATGGAATATAATAAGTATGGGTTTGTAATAGGTAGAGATAGTTGGAATTTCGTCACCTGTGGTTTAAAAAGCGATAAAAATCCCTGGAAGTTTTTACTGGTGCCATTTGATACCATTTTCTGGGTGGTCTTAATTTTGACAAATATTTTTCTAGCCACCATTTTCGCGGCATTCATTGTAGAGTTGAAATTAAATGCTTACTCTATTGTTCGCTTTGCAAAATCTTTTTCTGAAAAAGCTCTAACATTTGCTGCAATATTATTGGAGCAGGGTGTAATCATCACATGCACCACAAGGAGGGGAAATTTGTTCGTATTTATAATATGTGGAATTTGGATTCTAATTGGAATTGTAATTGCTAATGGATATAAAGGTGTAATTGTCAGCGAAATTTTGTCACCGATTAAACTAGAGAGCAAATACAAAACTTTCGGGGACATGAATGGCTGTGTAATAATCGACGCCAGTAATACACTCAGACCGGAATTTGATGATATTAATGAACAAGCTAAGATAGAGTTTGAAGAAGATACTTTGTTATATTCTCAGTGTTCAATCAGTGATTTTGAGTTTTGTAGACATCCACAATGGTCGTCGAAAGAAAAATCAAAATGTTTAAGGTGGATAAACTGTTCCGACATCTCCTTGCAAAATCCTCAGTCTCAGGATAAACAAAATGTGGAATTCATAACTCCATTTCGTTTGTTTCGTGGTGAAATTAAGGAGTGGAGTCCATTTTGTGTGTCCAAATCGTTAAGCATGAGTAGCAACAGTCGGACCAAAAGCCTTCCATCCAAGTTTTTAATGTTGGTTGCCGAAATTTATTGTCGCGATTTTGAAAACCTGACGTTTTATCAAAGAGCTGCGGAGTTTTTGGAGCGATGCGACAATCGTGTCTATGTTGATTACAAAAGTAAATTAGATCTGTACCAGGAATTAATTTTTGACCCAAATAAATTTGTTCGGGGGGAAGACGAATTATTTCCCAGCAGGAAAATTATAACATTGAAAGACGCGAGTTATTTGGTTGGGAAATTTTACTTTCAAACAAAAATGCATCGTATTATGAGTTCTGGAATTTATTGGCTTTTCGAAAAATGGAATTACGTGTCTTGGCGTGCAAACCTGAAAGAAGATGTGAAATTTAATAATTACAGATTTAATTTGCAAGATGATGCTGTAGGGCTACAATTTTATACGCCAGTATTCTTTGTTTACATTTTATTTGTAGTAGGTGCGACCGCTATATTTGCATTCGAAATTACAATTAGAGGCCTAAAGGTGCTGTTTCTAAACCGATTTTATAAGATTGAATTCGCAAAATAATGATAAATTAAAACATTTGAAAATAATTCAGGGAACGCAAACCAATGCATTTGTTGTTTAGCATCATTGTCTTGTAAATAATTCTTGATTTTAAATAACATGCAGAACGCGAGACAACTGGAAACAGAATAGGCATAAAACTAAATGAATAATTGTGATGAAAACTAAGTTATGTCAAATAAATGGCCAGAGTTTTCAGAAATAAAGAGCAGTGAATCAATATTTAATTGAACAGAGTAACGATGTACAAGAGGTTCAAATAGCAACTGTATTTACATTAGGTGAAGGGTCCAGTATATATAGTACCTTCAGATTGAAGCTTGAGTAAGTTGAGGTGAACCAGAAATAGCCCACTATAACATTGCAGGTATTACAAAAAGTTCCTAAATTAGATTATTGGTGGTTGCTTTTACAAACTATAGATATTCATGTCCTTCTA
>JABASI010006892.1:0-10370 GCA_019776505.1 Tomocerus nigrus
GCATGTTATGTTCAACAACTGACACAGGCACAACCAAAGCCCATAAAGATCCGGGTGATCATCGCCTGGCTAGTATTGCCATAATTCACTATTCCTAGTACTACCACACATACGACATACCCTATCGATATATGTACACTTTTCCATCACAAAACTATCCATTAGAACTTGGCTAGCCTTGCACACTTACGTTATGTCAAGTTGCACAGGTTTCAAATGGGAAAGGAGAAGAGACTAGACTGAAAAGAGACTAGAAACCAAAGAAAACTTTATGATGATTTTCTCGCCTTTTTCTACAGGATTTTTGATTTATCACCATCAATTTTCCCTTTTGTCGACTCGAGAGTCTCATAAAATACGTAAATGCAATTGTAACCGAAAGTTATCTTTGGGAAAGAGGGAGACTTTTACATTTCCAGAACGGAAAGGAAAGTAAAAGCCAAGTTTAACTTAGCACACACGTGTTTTAAGTAGCTCTAGCTACCTATATGAATATAGAACTTTTAGTGATATGTGATATCTAAGAAAAGTTTTAAAGCTGTAAAAAATAGTTACTACTGTATTTACTTTATGTTTGAATTACTTTCCTCTACATATGTGCAGATCTTCTTTTGCACTATTTATAAATAGGTAAAAGGACATTATAAATACAGATAAAAACACTTAGCGTTCAAATAAGCTCACGTTTTAATCTGCAAGAAAAATCGGAGGGTAAAAAAGGATTTCATGATCGGAGGCACAAGCTAAGCACGGAACTTAAAGTCAAATATATTCGATTAGCCGTTTATGTGTATGTTTATATAGGAGGATGTGATCCCACATCCCACTCTCTCACTTGACGAAACACTATATAGGTATGCATATTCAGTTTGTGCAAGTGAAGTTGGCAAAATGGAAAAGTCTCTTGTTATCGCCGGCAGAGATTTTCCCAGCTGGAATCCTGTTTTTTGTCATTTAAGTGAAATTCTCACCGTTGCTTTGCATTTGTGCCTTCCTATTCATCTCTGGCTCTACTCTACTGTGAACTAGAAATACATAGTTGTAAGTTTCAACATTATCTCGCATTAGTCCTTAAGACAAAATACGACTCACGCTACATAATTCTTTTAGACAAACATACACTCTCTTAACATCAGCCATTAAGTTAATATCTCTGTCTCATTCTGTTCTTCTATATTTAGCTTGCATTAGGATCACTACTACTACTTTCAGTATGTATAACAGTAAATATAAATGGTTGGGCTTAGAGTCAATGCATGTCGACTGGAGAAAAAAAGAAGATTGTAGTAAGTTGCATTGGAATTCTTATCTGATTCCGTTGTGAGCTTATCGCATTCCACTTCCAAAAGGCGGAATTACTTCTGCATAAAGCTTAGGCAGACTTAGATGCATGCAAAGTTGGAGTGGAATCTCCGTTCTGTATCAATCCCTAATGATTTACTATTACATAGTAATCCCTTAAAGAATTCCCGCACATAACAGCTCCGTTTTTTGGAGTCTAAAAGTCCTATTAGTATAAAGTGAGCGTAAAAAATGATAGTGTACAAATTGTAAATAAAAATAATGTTGAAAATAGATGTGTAATGCAATGTAGTTATCTAATAAATAGGGAATGAATGCAAATTCTTGTAGTAATAAATCAAATTGAGTGCATGGACTGTGAGTAATAATTCTCAAGTTTGAGAAGTGTGTTTGACAAGTTTAGTTCAAGAGAGGACTAGAACAGCAAATATTAAAATACAAGGGAACTCTGTCCTGTCATAACATATAACTGTCTCCAGAATGTTTTCGCACAATGAATTTATGCATGTCGTTCTACGTTCGTTTTCCTGCTCTACTTTTACATATAATATCGGTGAGCACCAAAAATGTCATATTTTGCTTATTATTATACCTCTATCTATGGATATAGGAGAAAATATGATTTCTATGTATATGAAAACCTAAAGTAAAGTTGATGAGAATATGCGGAATGTGTATAGAGAAAGGTTTACGTATTTGTAAGCTCTTCTGGTTGACTGACTCTTCTGATCCTCCCTTTTTTCACATTATCTACAAGTATACAGATATTTCTAGTCGAGAGTCTAGCGAACACCATTTGTAGTTAAGGTACATAAAATCGAGAGGAGATTTTTGTTAAACTTTGACATGACTTTCCGTTTCCTCCTGCAGTGCCATTCACGGAAACTGAGATACTCCTCAGCTCACACAGTATAAAATAAAGTAAACCAAACCAAGTGACTTAGAAGTGACATGACAAGACATGACGAGGCAATGAAAAACTTTTTCCCTCGTAAAATCGACTATATTATATGAAATGTATATATGTACAAAATAGGAGGATTCTTCTGTGTCTGTGTCGTCGGATGAGGATAAAGCTTTTTGGGCGGAATCCGTTTGCTTTGAATTTCGATTCTGCTGCACGCTGAATCTATATCGTGTCATATCTCTACGTACTTAAACTAAGTTTACCAGAAATCTCTATGAGGCAGGTCAAAAACAGAAAAGTAGGTAAATGATGTTTTTCTTCACTTCAGGAACTTGGTAAATCTCACAGGTCAGGTAATCTTAGAGATGCGCTTAGACTCAACATGGAGTAAATCACATTTTGCCAGATAATTTACTTGCAGATATAACTTAGTTTAGTACTAGGTCAAAAAGTACACTCTTCTTGATACTAGAATCTAATAATATTATATGGTAAAACTACTTGTAAAAATTTCTCTGAGTTATATTACAAAGTATTACTTACGTAATGATTCATAAAAATTAGAGAGATACTACTTTAATGTGAGTTTGTAAGTGCATGTCCGATGTGGCCTGGCTCTGGCTCATCTTGTCTTGTCTTTCGACTATTGAACCCTTCAGTCAGCGATTAACGAGTTATTTTCTTAACGACATGGCGAATACTGATAGGATATCCAATACTCACTCACTCTATGCTATTGTTTTTCATCTGTGTAGCTGTAGATAGAGTGGGAATAGCTTTGTATGTTGTGACAGTGGAAATGGATGCACCCTGCTAATTTCCTTGCACTGACTACGTCATGTTATGTCAATAATACTTAATAAATGTAGCAGTTTCATTGACATAGGTTAAGTATGCGCATTTTATGTGTAACATTCAGATCTAAACCCCTAGGATACATTTCCATACTAGTTATAGTAGCTAATGTTTATTGCTTGTAGTCGATGCATTCGTTTGACAGGTTATTCTCTAAATGTCACCTCATCAACTTCTTCTTGGATTTAGTTTGACTTAGCACGCTACAGCTATCTATCTGCATATGTACAAGTCCTTCATATTTTCTATACCTTAGCTGCTAAAGGAGTTTTTATTTACAGGATAATATGTACAATGATTTGCATTATTCTTCATCTGCGCATCTTCCTCTTCAATGCATAGCTGTGTAGGTTTTATAAGCATGTACAAAGTTTTCACTTGTTGGCTCAACAGTCAAGTGATATGGATCAATATTATTATATTATATCATGCAAACTGATACGGAGAGATAATTGTTGGAACACACCTTCTCCGTTTCTAATTCCTGATATGTTTGTTTCTCTTCTTTTCTTATGCTCAAATTCACAAATACAAAGTTCATAATTCAAAACACACGCGTGTCAACAAGACCACAACCATTTACTTATTGATCTCATTATAACTGAAATATAGTTCAGACATAAAAGGTAAATGAAGTTATTGAAATGGGCCTTGTCAAAGAGTATCGCTACACTGCTATCTCATTAATAAATTAATGCTCATAATTCATAGCTTACATTTTAAAATGTCCCGAAAGCATCCCACATGATGTTTTCTTTACATTGAATTTTTTGAATTACCAATAAAGGAGAGATAGATACATCGTTTTCGTGGTGATTTTGACGATTCGATAAATGTTTTATTGCGTCGAATCTTCTTTAAATGCCAGTTATGAAATGGTGCCGATGTTGTCTCCATTAAATATTTGGACACTGGTGGACCTGACTTACAATTAGCAGTGCCTAGTGAATTTGACTTTGACTGAGTCGATATTATAGTTTAAACAATGTGGTCTTTTGACATGTTCAGAAAACTTGACCTGTCTTTGAGATGGAAGTCAAGATAGCATACTGGACACTTAGCGGAATGAAGGATGTGTATACGTTTACGTTTTATTAGGGATGGTATGCATAATGTAATTTTTGTATGGTCACACATAGATATATAAAAGGGTAAACATATACCCGGTCTATATCTAGTATGAACATTTTCAACACGGCATAGGGAATGGGGAACTACTGATAGTTTGTTACTGTTGAAAAATAGTTGTCACGCTGTGTCAAAGTTGGTTGCTCCGCTTGTCATAATCTTTTCAATGACTGTCATTCATTTCAAATCGTTAGTCGGACAGAATAGACATTTCTTCTTCTTTAGCCATGGAATCCTATAGCTACTACCAAATCATACTTTGTAATGAAATGACAAACAAATGGCAGTATGGAGTACAAAAGTGTAACTAGCTACAGATATGCGCTTTGGAATTCGATTTTATTTTTAATTAGATTGCCACTGATTTACAGAGCTACAGCCATAAAAATTTTGTACAATTTCTAAATAAGTAGATATAAGGTTTTCGTTAGAATTATAATTGGGTACATTTTTGCAGCTGAAATTCATATTGCATATTATAAATCTTAAAATTGTGTCAAATTAATTTTCAGTGCCATCTTATCTATCTGGTAATAGAAGGGAAATCTTAAAAATAAGCTGGAAATAGAAAGTACATAAAACAAATGCCCGTTTATTTGAAATTTCTCATTATTAGTTAGTTCATATAGAGTAAGAGTAAATGATAATAGCGTTTTTCTGACTTTTTGAAAGGAGGAAGATTTGGTCGTAAAGATAAAGTCCTATGCAAATGTTTGATTCTATGGGCTCGTAAAAGATTTCATGTGTAATGTTGTGGTGGGCTAACTAGTGTCTGCATTTTGCCGTTAAACCTGTGACTGAGTGTACAGTGGCCCATAGTATAGGAATATAGGGCTAAAGTGTACCTTTTTAGTACACTATCGCAACTCTGTCTCGATCTATAATAATTTTAGATACTTATCCTATATAGTCACTCACAGTGCTGCACTTGTTATATTGCTTCTGCTATTAAATCTAAACAACATCATGGTGCGTTGGGTTATTCTGTTGATGTGAGTGAAGTTTAAGTCAAGTCAACCCATAATCGTAAACTGTGTTTCTTCCTCAACCTCGCTCATATACTTTCATCTCTGCTCGCTAAACGAATATAAATACATCTGCTGCGCTCTGGTTTACATTCGGGAGATAGCCACAGTTTATGTGCTTTATGGCTAACGCTCTCCTACCGAAACTTATAGATACACATTATATTAAACTGTGGAAAATTAACGTACCTACCTATACACAACTATGTTCATAATTTTGGCAGGGATTTAGTTATTGTACTGACTGGAATCAATATACGGTTAGTACCGATAAAAAGCAAATAGTAGACCGTTACTGCTCAACGATTGCTTTTAGGTGAAGCGATCGTATTCAAAACATGTCGTTAAATAAAAAGAACTCAAGTCGGAAATATTTCCCTATCTAATAGCGATTGAACTCTTGTTTCATTTCATGAAGATGGCAATCGACTGGCACCTTTAAGTATGATACGTTTAAATCCTCAACTGAAGCTCTAATGATCACGTTATAATTTGCGTAAATTAAACATAATTTTAACTTTGATTGGCACCTAATTTTTAATTGGTATGAATGTAATTAGCGAAAAATATAAAATTAGAATGGTCGTTGAGATTAATTTTATTGTTCAGAGCACTTTCATATTTCAGTATGTGAATATGAAAAAATTAAGTTTTGTTTGCGCTAGTAATCCTTGTAGGAATTTTAGTGAATCATTGGTAAAAAAATTGTGAATATGTTGTGATGACCTAGACTGTTTTGAGTTTAACGATCTCATCTGATCTCCAATATGAGTCTGCTATGAATGGCATGAATATTTATTCTGATTAGTGTGTGGTGAAGGTTTGGTTATTTACTCGATTTACCAGAAATCCAGTCTGCTATTCCCTTGAGCTCGTGCCAAAGGAAGTTGTGCACTTGTTGGCAGTAATCAAGTAGTTAACGCTATGAAACGATACTTTCTACTTGCAATTAGATCACATGAGATTTAATGTTCCTGAAAATAGCTTTGTAATGTGATACATCTGTTATCTTTCCTTCGGTATTTTAATTATTTTATTATACCGTGGTTATGTTCTCATTGAGATTATTGTACAATAAAGCTCAGATAAATGCTACAATAAGATATTAATGGCTTGAAGAGATTTAAAATCATTTGAAATGTGCAAACCACCATTGAGTGTCTATATTCAGAAGTTTGCACAAACTCTTACAACTTACTATTCGTTAATGTTGTGGCATTCTGGTGGGATTACATTAAATTAGACGAGGGACGAGATTTTCCAGGTTATGTTTGATCATCGTTACCTATTTAACTATTTTGATATTATGAAGATATTCCTCTGAGAGTATGAAAGTTAAATAGTTTCGCTGTATTAATATTATGAATCTTCTTTGAATTAATGTTTTCTGTTTATGTCTGCGTTTTGGTAATGTACATAATAACATAGTGCAGAATTGCAGAATTTTACTTATGTACATGGTAGATACAAGTATAGGAAAATGTTTTAGAACATCTCATATTATTCTAGAGCAATATTATTTGTTTGTTTTATTGTGGTGGATAGTGGATAGTAGATGACTATGAGGTTTTCGCAAAGTTCTATTGGTTGTGTGAGTTGTGATTGCTATTTTGTATGTAATGTTCTACAGAAGATAAACAGTTGCACTAACAATAAGAAAAGATAATCTCATGATGTTCATGGATGTTGCATCTGTAGCCAGGATCACACCAACAATAGCAAAAGATTCAGTCATCCGTAGATACCTAACACAAACTTGTTCTTGCTTCTTGCTCTTATAATGGTATCATAAATGACATATTGCTCGAGTGATGTGCCAACTGCCTCAAGTAACATCATTATCATTACACGCTCCATTCAATTCAATGGTTATAAGAATAAATCATTTATACAGCAGATCATGAGAGGGATCCGCCTCTTTTTCAACTCTTCTCCGTTGAAAATAGTCTCTCCAAAAGCGCTATTCCTCTATCTATTACTTACATTACATACACTTACTCACTTAGAATAATTTAAAGCTTCACATCTAGACATTTCCCAAAAGTTTGATTGTTTTTAGCGAACCATAAGAATCAGAATTATTGATATTAGCTGTACCGTACTGTTTTGTATTTACATTTTGCACAGGCGTTTTGATACTTCTTAAGCGTTCTGAACGAAAATTCGCTGATAATATTTTGAATTTTAGATTTACAGTATTATAGCGTGTATCAAGTCTTGAATCTAAGAATGGAAGTCAAATTATGAGTTTCAAGTAATTTTATTACATCCTGTACTTGTAAATTATCAAGAGAAACTAACTGTACGAAGAAAAGTCAATGGGAACAACTTACTTAAGGAGCAACTGTTGTTTATTTTACAACTTTTTAGCTACCAGAAAGATGTTTCACAATCTGTGTATGTATCTTTAATAGCATAATGCCGACATGGCATGGGTATTTATAACATTATGAATAAGTCATGATATTTTATTATGAGTGATTGCATTGAAATGCAAAGCCTTAGGTTTGCGATGAATGCAGATGACAAATGAGATAGCAAAGTTAACGAGAGGACATAAAATTTGAAAAGTCATTTTGACCAATACTTGACCTGCCCTGCCTAACTATGGTTTTGACTAGCATCATTGGAATGTACTTGAATACATAGCATTCCTTTGACTGAACCTTTTCAATTCAATCCATTCAAAACTATTCACTCACATAACATTCATCCCCTTAAGATTATCATGGTTGTTGATTTTTCCGTATAGGCTTCCTTTATTTAAAGTACAGGCTCAATTTCAATGGCATTGCATATCCAAATTCTAAATGTAAAATAATATACAAAAGTGTTGCATAAATAATAGCATTATGTACTTCAATTACCTATATGATCGTTTGCAATAGTGCGTAACACTTTGCACTTTTGGAGATATTAGGATGCGTAAAAATTTACTTGCCTGCATGTGAACTTAAGGATAGCAAGTCATTTCATTTTATGCATTTATTAATACTTTTTGACCTAACAATGTTTGAAGTTGCTTTTCTCATACTCCAATACTCTTGCCCTGACGGATTTTCATTGATAAATCTTGCTTTGTAACGACGGGGCAGAGCCACCGAAAACAACTTTTTAGCATCATAATACACATTTAATGTTTTAATGATTTGTTGTAAAGCTCTGTGTAATCTACCGATATTTTCCTCAACAATGTTTGCTATAATGTTATTGTGGGTTATTGATAGATGCATTTAAAAACGAATTTAAAATGCTCTTTAGGCTATAAAATATGTTAATGTTTATGATTTTCTAAGCAATTTTTTTGTAGAAGATTGAATTTTTAAAGCACATAATATAATCTTTACAACGGTAAAATAGCGGGAGTGGTCGACAATGCCAAAGAGTTCTTTAACCTGCCGAAGGTTTATAATATATATTAAAATTAAAAGCTACATTACGATGAGATATAAAAGAAGAATTTTGCATAAAAGTATTACAGAGATTATATCATTCTGTAAAAGTCATTGTAATATTGATGACTGAAATAGGTTGTAGGTATAGTTTAGTACCTAACTAAGTACGTAGTTTTAGCTTTGATATAATATATTGGATCCAGATGTAGGGGAAAGTAGCAACAAAGCAATATTTAATTCGCAAGAGCAGGCACACACACGTGGATGCGGATGTGCATGTAGTAGTAACTCGGCATTTCGGATCCATAGTGACTGACGGCTGAACAGTAACATGAGAACAAGACTTCAGCTTACTGAAGTTGAGTTACACTTGTAATTGGAACATGTGCTGCAAACAAAATCACGTTTACTATTACACTCCAGTTCCCTCAAATATCCAGTTCAAAGAGAAAAGGGCTTCTCTTTCAGTTATTTCTAGTAGCTCTTCATATGTCCGCAAATCGAAAGTGAAAAATGTGAATCCTTATTCGAAACAACATAAATGTTTCAGTATCTGCATTTAGCAATTTGTGCATGTTTTAAAGGGGAAATGGACTAGCAATCAAGCAAATGTATTTAAATATGTCAGAGAAAGCAAAGAAAATTATTTTGTTAAAGTGAAAATTAAAAGGAAACGAATTATTAAACGCCAAGAGGCTACATTTTCTTGGTATCAGGTAGCTTCATCATTTCAAAGAAATCTATTTTTACCGCATTACAAATTACAAATGTCAAAGTGTAGCTACCGTGGGATTACGTCTTCGACATAACTATTTATTCCATTTTTTTGTTTTAAAAGGAAATGAAAGCTATAAGGTTTTTGGTAGGTACGTATAGGTATGTCAAGTAACTAATCTGCTTTTTGTGTATTATATAGTAGCACAATTGGGCATTGTTATTAGCAGCATGGGATTAATATTCCATTATAATTGGCATGTAAAGTTAATCGAATTAGTTTGGATGACTTGTAAAAAGTAATGTAGCTACTAACTGCAGAGGATAAATGACAGCGACACAAGTTAAAAAGATGAATTTGGGATCTGGAATCCATAAATACAGATGCGATGAGATGTCAAGTTGCATAGTGAGCATCCAGTAAGATAACTTCATGACCCATGATAGTGATCGTGAATAAATCAATGTTGTCTTGCAACATATTGGCACACTCCATGTTATGACAGCGATCTACATGATCCTTTGTATGCAAATGAGTTTTCAAATGCAAACACAGTAGACAAACTGCGCCACATGCGTCGGACATTTTCAAATAATACCTTTTACTCTGTGGACAGTGTGCAAATATTTATTGCATTCATTCATGATAGTAAGAAATATAAATAACTTACTGAAGATATCTTCAATAATCCCTTAAATTGTTATGGATGCTATACGACAGTTTATAAGGACTCAGTTATTTGCTACAGTTTTTTCCTGCCAATTTCTTACCTTTAAAGGTATGCATCCGCAGGGGTGGGAGATGGTAGATATAGAGCAGGGAATAATGTTTGACACAGTATGCTACCTTTTGAACCTACATTCCTTTAATTAAATCTACTATTCAATTAAATAAGCAATTGATGAGCACTTATTAATTTCCTTTTACAGGCTGTGAAGAATAAAATTATTATTTTTATTGCTAGTTAATAATCAGTCCTCGAAAATACTTGATTTTATATTGGCTTTAAGAAAGTTGGAATTATTTATTTAAGAATACAAGTA
>JABASI010006893.1:0-10369 GCA_019776505.1 Tomocerus nigrus
ATTTGTAGCCCAAAAAAATCCCCAGATTTATTCTTTATTTTATACAATCACAACAGAGATCGAATTTCTTTGCTGGAAAAGGAAGTAAAAGTCTTGAATGTTGAAAACATTTCTATTTACTTTATACTTGAAAAGATGCACTGGAAGAAAGCTCAGAGAACATTTGCTTTTTCCCGAATATCCATGTTGATATTTGTCCACTGTAAAGAAACATTAGTGCACTTGGACATCAATGGAAGACATTTTCGACGCGGTGATGCAATGTCCTATAGGATATTATTATGCTACAGTTTACTTATAGCTATTATAATGCATCTTGCACGTATATAGTGATGTGCACTTCCTATTTCTACACTTTGTATTCAATAGCTCTCCGCTTTTCCTATGAAACTGCGGAAAAGTTGTACTTAAATAGCAAACCCAAACACTGAAGACCGGAGGGAAGAAAGGGGACGGGAAAGTGCAGGAAAAGAAGAAACGAAATCATTCAGTTTCCTCGGCTTGCTTTTATACAAAGAATTTTATTCAAAGGTTTACGACTCAACTTGGGCTTTGATCTACTGCCATGCATAGCGTCAGCTATGAATCTATGCACTCAATGCACGGCATTATAAAAGTGAATCTATCCATTCTGCTGTGGACGCAAGATTGCAAATACGAGATATATGTAACTGTACTATATAAACAGTAAAGAATTCTCGGGTGCTATGCTGTTTTTCTTGCATTATTTGCACAGATTCATTTTAGTACTTGATTTTTATTTGCTCTGTGGTTGCCTTTTGTGCTGTAATTGAAGAAAAGGAATGTCTCAGCAGGATGAATGCTGAAAATCAAATGTAGCATTTGACAGTGAGTTTATAAGGCATTTTTCTGACCTCCGATGAATATTTACAGTTATAAGCATGACCATAAACGCTTAGAAACCTAAAAGTATCAATAATATTTATGCATAAATATGATTCTACAGTTTACGACATGCAATTTCATGCAGACATAGTGAGTAGTGATAGGATTATAAATGTGGTGATAAGAATTGGTGGTCAGGGTCACTTTAGACATAAAATTTTCTATTGCTGCATATGAGACAATAAATGGAAGAATGAGTAGAATAATGTCAGAAGAATAACTCAGGAAAATTATTCTTATGCATTGGGAAGGAAAAGAATGTGTTTACAGTAGAGTAGAGCTAGGGAAAATGACAATCGAGAATTCTTTGGGAAAACTCATAAATTTTTTGCATATCGGAAATCAAGGAAAGGGCAATATTATGATCGAGTATGAGTAAACACTGAAAGGAAAGTCTGACCATTCATTTTCCTTTAGTTTATGACATTAAAGACATATCCATCTGAGTCTGTATGAGCACAGGCATTTTTTGGAGTGTGCAACTTTAGTTGAATTACTTTCTTTCATTTCTCCGGTGATGCTGCAACGTCCACCGAGCAGAATAGATAGGTTACCTACCATACTTTACAAGTTTTACTTTGGAGGAGTTGATAGTTTGTCCAACACTTCGTTCCGTCCCCAGAGATTTCAACTTTCAAGTTTTCTCTGATTTGGCCCAGGTTCAAAAATGGAGTAGGTAGGATGAAAAGTATGAGATGGATACTAGGGATAGCTCCTGATTCAATATAACCAATGTCGGCCCTGAATAACTAAAAACAAAGATCCCGAACCGAAAGGTGAAAAAAATTGATTTTGTCATTGTTAGGATAGATAGTCAAACTCCAAGTATTAAAACTAAAGTTTTATTTTCCTCAAAAACCGCAAACTTAACGTACGGTAATCAGTTTCAGTCTTCCATGTTCAAGTGCTAGCCAACAGTTTTAAATTCAGTTGCGTCATACACGAGAGAAGTTTTCTAACTCCAAGCAATCTCTGAATTACAATAATCTGTTATATTTTAATGTTTATGTCACAAACAAGCGAAATGCATTGATTCACTTGTTCATAAACTTTTATTAAAATATAGTTTGCAATTCATCTTTCACTGAATTACCCCGCAGAAGATGTAAATGAAAAATATGGGACAAGTTCATTGTGCATATTGTGCACTTAGACAGATTTATGCCCCCAACTCTTCCAACAAAACTACACCAAAAGTTCTCTGACATCGGCAACCATTATAATTCTTCCTATAATATACAGGCAAAGACTTTACAATTATGATTAATGAGACTAAAACAAAACTTTGCAAATCTAACAAAACTTATTAAATACGAATGCAAAATGCAGTTTCCCTTTTGTTAGTTATTTAGTTCACAATTCAGAGCTAATTCACGTTTTAACTGGCGCTGCAACCAATGTGCAATAAATTCTCAACACTCTCTTTCAAGTAAACTTTCATCCTTACTAAAAAATAAACTGGATTTCATAGCAAAATTTTATTAGTTACAACACCTAACATTTCTAGGGGTCTACATTTATAAAACTTGTGGAAATTACGGACATTTCTTCTAAATTCGTTGTTATGTGCATGTTTAAAATAACGGGTACTGTTATAATGTTACCCAAGATGAGTTGACCCCCTGTTACGCCTTTCCCCTCCCCCTCCGCCCCCCTCCCTCCCACGTGGGAGGGGGGGGTGGTAGTCTAGGTTCCTTGATGCTACCTATGTTAATTTCAGTGCTACCTGACTAAAAGTAGCATTTAATAATTATTTTCGTTTCTTAAAAATGTTAACCAGATTCATCTACCAACTTTTTCTGTTATAAAATATTCATTTTTAATGGCAAGCTATTTCACGCCCGTTTAAGTATGAATTAACCAAAGAATATATTTATGTACTATCTTTCCAGATTTTCTCCTTTGTCGATGGTTCATCCTGTTGTTGGAATAATTATCTGCTTCCAAATTAAATGTGTCGTTAATATTTAGAAGACAGAAGGGTTGAATTTCATTCCCCTAAAACGTAAGTGAATAAATAACGTATGTACTTATAAGAATGTAAGTTGATTTTGTGACTTAAGGTTCCTTTCCTTGGGTACATTAACAAGGTATCACATCCCGGAACGACAGCTTTTACTGGAGGGGATACATAAATACTGAGATACGGTGTTTGATGAAATGAATCTCGTCGTCGTTGCGTCATCATAAATAATCCTGGAGGCCTGATCATTAAAAGCCTGCCCATGAAATAAAACGAATGCTTCAATGCCAAGACCCATTGCTTGCAATGCATAGTGGAAAGAGCAAAGAAAGGCACATCAAGACAAGACAAAGTAATGAAATGAAATGCTCTTACTCTCTAAGAATGAAATGAGCCTTCTTAAACTTGATGTCGTCTTCCCTCTCATATTTTCCTGCACTCCTCTCCTATCTTTTAACACAACGTAACGCATGTAATCAAGGTACTTTAGGATACAAGCTTGTTCCAAGATATGATAGTGACTTTGGCTAGTGTTTATGTTAAAGTAAAAGAAAAGTTACAAGCAAGCTGTATTGTTGCATTTGCATCCTATGTACTGTACATTTAAATTGAGTTTAATCCTACTTTATTCCTTTCATCTTATTGTTTATAGCTAGAAACTTAACCGAGGATAAATGCTGTACAAACCACCAAAATACATATATTTAATAAAGAACCTGATGTCTCAGACCACAATATACGATTGTAGGCAATAACAGTCCTACGCTAAACATATAAAACCATAAAATGCTTTTTCAGATCCTCAAAACAAGGCTTCACATATAGGAATTCATCTTGGGTACAAATATAATTCAATTGTTTTCTGCTATAGAGTGGTATGTAAACGAAAAAATGTGTTCTTTGTATTTCCTTCGATAGCACTCTATTGCATTCAGGAAGAGAGTAACAAAAAATAAAACATGGTAAATATCCCTATTGTTAAGTACACAGGACAAGAATTGACAGACACTATCTGTATCAGTAGTAGTAGTCTCATCCGGACAGGCTACAATTTATAACCATCTTATAGAAAAGAATCGTCTAAAATTTCATTATTAGGTTCTCTATATCTGTGAACACACACTATCAAATAACACAGGTGATAATATGAAGCCAGGGCTATTAATTTATGTATGTATAGAATAGAATTTACGAGAGAGCGGGCCAGGAGGCTCATCTCAAAAAAATAAATAGAAACAAAAAAGGGGCACTTAACCGAACGACAAGGCAAGTTGAGAGACTGAAGATCTTATCCCTCATCTCTGTCTCTGTTGTAGAAACTAAGCAGAACGATGCTTTAACTTATGCAGGTGAGTGAATCAAAGATAGAAGAACAAGGTTATGCATGCTCTTATTACTGTAGCTAGTTGGGATTGGATAAGAAATATGTTTAGTAAAAACACAGGAGCTCCACAACTTAGGTTTACATTTCGTCTTTAAATTCATAGCCAGATAAGAGTCGTCTTACCTTGTTCCCAAGACTTTGTATCTATCAGTGCAGGAAAGTATAGGGATGATCAACGAAGACTTTAACTATGGTTATTAGTTGCCTTATGTCTAACAATAGAGAAACGAAAAGGTTCATTTTCCCTCTGACTATTCTCTATATACACAAAGATAGAAAATATTGTATTTATAAGATTCATATGTAAGTATAAGGTGAATAGGTAAAAGAGCTAATAACTAAAAGTTAACGTTTTGACTCGGTTTAGTTTGGCCGGGTTTGGTTCGGCTAAATGCCCAGGAGCAAGGTTACCCTTTTATTTTTTCTTTGTGTTAATAGTAGAGTGCATCGCTGAAACGTTCATTTGCTAAGCTTCGACTGACTCCTCACTCTATACTAAAGTAGTAATAATATTTATAATAGAGGGAAGGTTGTTGGAGAGCAACTGGGCTGCCAACACTTACTACTGAAGAACAGCCGATGCATAGATTCAGTGGATGCACAAGCAAGGAGATAAAAGAAAATTCATTCTTATTCAAAGCTACATCTGATGTTCTTCAGCTGGTTAGGTACTCAAAGTATAATGGCCATAATAATAAATTCCGTGTTAGTTAATCGCTTGAGCCGTCGGATTATGCATTATGATTGCTGTTTTGTGCGGATTGTTCAGACACTATAAAACTGGACGAACTGGAATTGAGTGGCTTGGCTCGAATCAACTGGCTCTCTCACTTTGTCTTAAAGAAACTTGCTTAGACAGAGGTTTTACGGGCCAACCCATTTAGCTCTTCGCCTCTTAAAACTACATACATACATACCTACACATACATATAGGTACCTGCCTTTTATTTCTTCCAATCTAGCTATTCATGCTCCGCTGATTCAGCTTTTTAGCTTAAAATCCTCAATAACATTAACATTACTCCGTGGATGTAATATCTAATGTACCTGATCCAGATTGAGCTCATTTTATGCAGCTTTTACACATTTATTAAGCTCACTTTTATTAAATGTAGGTATGTAGGCTCTCTACACGTTTTTTGCAAGCTAAGAAGGATAAGGAGGGCATTGGATGGTGGACCATGGAAAATTGTAGACATTAACTTTCTCAATTTATTATTTTTCTCTCAGAGCATAACTATGCTATACATATGCAGGCTTATTTGTTGCTTACATATATGGTGTAGGTGAATTCTTGGCACATATACCATACACTTATTACTTATTACGGGGTGCATATGATGCATTTCGTAATTACAATTCATTTTACCTAAGCTCCGTCGCAGAATTAAGCCTCAGCTTTATTGAATTGAATGGGGTTTTAAAACATCCAACAAATTACTCTTGTATCGCCCTATTCATGTTGTGTGAACAGAAAAAAACTGATTGTTTCGCATCGTTTACTTAACGTATCTTGTATTCTATGATGACCTTATATTTTATGTGGTGTTTTGCATGTTTTTGTGATTTAAATTACAGATGCTTCACACAGATAGAGAATTAAAGCTGCCCAGGTGTGATTCCATAACTTTTATACCCGTTTTCATTTTGTGCTATGTAATTGTGTATTATTTGAATCTATCTAGTATTATTTTACTAGGAAAGCGAAATGAATATCAATTTTACTACCTACTTAAAAAGCATTTATATTATAGCATCAACATAACTATTTAATCATAATGTTATACTAATTTATCCACGTAGCTGTGTCAATAAGAGTGTAGTGTTCATCTGCCTCTGTCTAAAATGTTCATGTCAATTTTAAGTTATCCTTTCAAATCCAAGTGCTTTATGGAAAATAAGTGTCTCCATTTGTTGGGGGAGCCTACTAACTATGTTCTAAACAGCTGTAAACTCTTGTATTATCTTCTCGTCTCGTCGTCAACAAACACTTCGTAGCGTAACTGTCTCCTTTGTTAATTTATCTTGCACAACTAATTTATCATGTACACAGGACATGCTTTATCATAAGCAGTGCAGTATAACTAGATAAACCTAACCAAATAGCTTGGACAAATATTGACCACATCAATCAATGTAGTGCCTTCATCTCTTATCAAATTTGTTCTTCAAATTTTCCAATACGTGTTATATGAGGGAATAGCAATTCATCATAACAGTCAAGAAAATGCACCCGCGTTTCACGTCATGATGAGGAAGCTACCCAACAAATAGATATTCCATGCTGCCAACCGAAATTGGATCTTTATCTATTTAAAAGATTCTGAGAGCAGAATGACTGAACTGACGCAGCAACGAAAAGCTAGTAATATTTGAGTTGTAGTGTCAACTTTGAGACTGAAACTGTGACAGGAATTGCATTGTGTATTTTCATGAATATGTAAATATCAATAACCTTTTGCTTGTACAAATACCGACTCTGTTAATCAAGTAAATATTCGATGAACATTTAAAATGTCTAATGTCTAATCTGATTCTGTTGATAATCTGATGCTCTTAAAGTATGATCTCGAGTTTTTTAAATAATGGTTAATGTTAGTATTTAGATAGGTTATTTAACTTCTAGCATATAAATAATGTGTTAATTGTGTAATTATGTTATTGCTTCATAACTTTTTAAAACCCTGACTAACTCCACCAGAAACTGTTTTAATTCAACTCTTTCAAATTCCATTCAATTTATTTAATTGCTAATGCTATGCAGTTAGTATTTAGATTCCATTCTCTCCTAAATTAATTAACGGTTGAGTGAAAACTGAATTTCGAAGTAACTCTCCGGATTTTGTTGAAGGGGTTTTGTTGAAGTACAAAGGTAAACTTTTGTGATTACGTAAAGATGCATTCAGGTAAATAAACGTAAAAGGAACAGAAGAAATGGAGAGGAGGACGGGAGCCTTGGTCTAAAAAGTAAATAATCTTTTCCTCCTCAGGGAAGAAGCTAAGAGGAGATTGCTTTCAGGAGGAGAAAAGCTGAAGTACTTACTTAAGATGCAATGCTTATTAGACCGCATGTAAATTGAAATTAGCTATACTTAGGCAAAAGTCAAGAAATGAAACAGATGGATGGACGCATGAGTAATTTAGCTAACCATGTAAACGGAACACTTTGCTTATCCAAGAAAGTGAAAGACGAGGAGTAGTGAGAGAAGGATTGATTACATTTTTGTTAGGCTAATGAATGCTAACGTAGGCAATTTGGTTGGACTAGCATAATAGTAAGCTGGGATTTATGCTGAAGGAAAAGTGTAGTTTGGCACATTAATTTTTGTATTTAGTATTTAGAGGAGTTAAATGCTCGCTAACGGTGTTAGTCACATCACATTAAGTTAAATGATATTACAACTGCTCTGTGAGATGAATTATATAATAAACGTAGATGGTGTGAAGCCAAGCTAGCTCAAGACTCCAGTAAGTAAATCACGCAAGACATCTCGAATGAATTACGAGCCATAGAAGTCTTCTTCATTTCTAAAATGCTTTGAGAAGAAGTCTGTAAATATTTTTCATTCCTTCGCCCAAACAGCTCCGTGTCACCCTTAGTCTTGTTCCTGTTCAAATCTTGCATGACAGCCCAGTAGACATTCTGTTGTGTATGAGAATTGAGCCAAAGCAGAGGCCGGGAATTCTTGGCTCCGAAATCGGAGGCAATGCATAGCAAACAAGCATAGACATTACGAGGACGACACAAGACAACCTACCTAACAAAAGTAAACTTTCCTCTAATACAAATTGAATAGGCAAAGAAGATTTGGAGCAGAGCACGTGCATTCGTCTCATACTCAGAACGTGTACGCATCTAAAGACAGTCATGTCGAAAAACAAACACTTTTATCTATCACCCATATTCTAACTTGTAATCATAGAATTTCGACTTGAACTTTCTGTTCACTTTTAAAAACACAATTACCTAGAACCCCCACATAATAGCTATGCACTTGGCTACATAAAAAGAGATGAGCAGGAAATTCAGTCACAAACCATCGCACGCTAGTACATAAAAACCTTGTGTATACATGGGTATTAATATTTTACAGACTTTAAACCTCAAATTGAGATAAGACAACTCGGGACTTGCATTACATCTTCCTAAAGTATACAACACTCAAATACAATGCACACAAAAGGCCACTATTGATGAAGGCATTATTGCGTTATATTACTCAACACTTTCCCTGTCTTCGAATATGTTTACTCAATGCCAGCCTCGTTTCTTTACGCCAAAGAGACGCTCATACTTTACTGAGCAGTTAGCAGTCCTTTATTGGATGAAAGCCTCCATCTACCCCAGAATATTATTATGAATTGACTGTATTATGCTCATAATGTTACTTTTTACAGTACTGTTTTAGTCTTTTTAAACTAACACCTCACAAAAATTCAGCAGTATTTTGTAACCGGTTTAATTAATGAACATACGAAGCCCCGGCTTTTTTCTCAGTCATGTCTGCAACCGAAAAACTCTTATAATCTGTATTCAAATTCCTAAATTCTAGTTTTCCAATTCAAATGGAGTTACTTGAAAATATCCAATAGAGAGAAAAATATTTTGCAAGCATATATAGGTAGTTCTAAAAACTACTAAAGTCAATCTACTAAAAGTAACCTAAGGAAAAGTAATAGATATATTGCAAATGTAGTAACTTGGCATTATAATATTGGGTATCGTATATCTGGAAGTACTATACTATGCAGCTACTAGTATTGTGCAATGTCTTCTGCGAAACAAACAATAATGCTAATGGAAAGCATAAAAGAGTGTACCTATGTATTACTATATACATAACTGCACTATAAAATATAATAAGACAAACTCATCCTTTATCAATAGGAATACTTCATTAAATGTGTCTACGTTTGACTCGGAAGTTCACAACATAGCAATCCAATAGTAAATATGCTGATGTTCTGTGAGTTAAATAAAATGGAAATTGAGAGCCGGAGATTCCCAACGGAGTTCCATTTCTATCTCATCTGTACATAACAATCGCCTTCTCCTCCTCGGAGCTATAGGCAAACCTGATGGTTATAGTTTTAGGCAATGCAGTAGCAGCAGACAAACTTGGAGGGAAGTGTCTTTCTATGTGCACACAACAGCCATAATATACACAATAATGTGCATTATCTGTGCGTAGATATGTAATTTTCCTTTGATATCAAAATGGAAGGAGCAACCGCTCCATGGCATCTATACTAACTCCGAATTCGGATAGAAAGCCAGTTAACCGAATATTTGATATATAGGTAGGTAGGTATTTATAGTTATAGTAGTGCATGCTGATTTATTAATGCTGAAAGTGACAGTACATTATAGTGCAACATTTAGTATACTATTTTTGTATGTAAATAAAGGGTTGGCTGTTAGTATATTGACTATGAGTTATACATAGCTTCTCCCTATCTCGACTTCTCACAATAATAATCAGTCAGTCAGAATGCAGAATGGAAGAGTCGAGCGGAATGAAGTGTAATAACGAAAATGAACTAACAATAAATAACTTATATGCTACTGCTATGTTTACTCGACCGCACAAATTACGAGTAGGAATTCCTCTGAAAGGTATCTACAGACAAGACAACTACCGGATCTCCTACTATGACACTGGCAATGGAAATAGACGAACAACTCACAAAAGTATGCAGGATATTAATGTAGCCACTTACAACTCGTCTTTGGTTGTTAGCAGTTTACATACATGCTTCGTACATGACTCTACCAAAACCGACAACCGTAGAATATCTCTTCGGAAAATATTTAAACAGACAAGTTAAAATTCCTTTGCAGTAATAATCACAACCAAAACAGCCATGTCCCGTCAGAAAATAAGTACGAGGACAAGAATAATACACGGGAAAATAGACCCCTAACAGTGCAGAACTGTTGTAAAATTTTGAGGAGAACAACAGACATCTCTGTCAAAGTCAGTCAGCGTTGTAGGGTTGTAGAGTTGTAGCTAGTGGCATCCCAACATAAAACTACTTACAAATAAACCCATTTAAGGATTTGCTATTTAAAACTACAGAAAATCCTTATCATATCTGTTTATAGTATCCATAAT
>JABASI010006894.1:0-10369 GCA_019776505.1 Tomocerus nigrus
CATGACATTATATAAACAATAAATAAAAAATGCAATTGTAGCTTTTGTTGGTCAATAGTTGTACACTCAATACAACTGAAAACAGTGGAAACTTCGTTGTACTCCACAACATTATATAAACAATAAATAAAAAATACAATTGTAGCTTGGTCAATACTGATCATTGAAGGAATTATATTAAAGTGCAAGTTAAACTTAGTTTTATTTGTATAGCTTATGTGTGGGCTTTATGATGGATGGTTTAGGGGGTTCTTCTGGTAATGTTGTCACTTCAAATTCCCAAAATGACGGACAAGGTCAAGTCACAGTTGTTCAGGCTCCCCAAGTAAGCAAAATTACTAATAAACAGGGAGCTCATTCTGAGGTAGTTGCAGAATTGGTTGTAACACTAATCGGTTTTTGAAATCTAAAGTGGTATTCTGAGACAGCTTGGTTTGAATTAGCAACTTAAAACAGGTTTTTGTAACTTTTGGTTGTAACTAATTCATTTCATCGGTAACAACGACTTTAAAACCAAAATTGCAACCAAATCCTCAGAATACCCGTTTTATTTTGGTTGAAGGGTCAGAATAACTTTTGGTTGCAGCTCTAATCTTAGTCTTGCAACCAACTATCATACAGCTAGACTCAGAATGAGGTGCCAGAGTTATTGCACAGAGTTATAAATATTGTGAATTGTGGTCAGTGGTGATGCGAATAACTGAAATTAATTGTCTTGTCTAGGTGGTTGGCAGCGTTGGGGGTGGCGGCCAACCTATTGTGGTTCAGACACTGGGACAGACCCTTGGTCAGACGCTTCAAGGAAGTGGAATACCGCAAGCAATTCAAGTATTACCTATAGGGAGTTTGGGAAATATACAGGTATGTTAAAAATATTATAGTCTCAAATATTTTATTAACACTGAAAAAAATCCAGAGTTAGGATAAAGAATAGGCCTGTCATGATTGGATTTTATTTATTACGTAAATGCATTTTCATCTTGGGCATTTTCATGTCGCGAGTGAAATAAAGGAACGGAGATCAGTACAGAAATTAAGTGGTGATGAACTGATGAAGCACGTGTCAATTATCATTATCGACATTCAATACAAGTAATGCTCGGACTTTCCTTTTTGGAACTCGAAGATAAATTTAGGATGATAGTATTAAACAATAGCCAACAGAGGAGTGGGTCTATTAATCTGTTAGTTTTACGTTGCAAATGCATTAAGAGTGGAATTTTATTTCCTACTGATATGTATTTGAAAATTCTAGGGGACACAGTTGCTCCAAACTATGGACGGGCAAACATTCATTTACCAACCAATGACGGTCGACAGTTCGGGTCAAGGGGCACAAAGCCATGTATTGGGATTGAATGGATCTATAATTCCTTTGGCCCAGACTGCTACTTCCGCAAGTGTAAATAATGCTTCAGCTGGAACCATCACAATACCTCAGACTGTTGGACTAGGAGGCACAAACTTTGTAATTGACTAAATGCCGATGATTTTGTCATACGTTATTTTAATTTCTTGCTTACCATTTTTACAATTTTAAATAATTGTAGATGGTTCAATCAACGGGAGGTGTACCTCAACTGACCCGAATGCCTCTACCTGCCCCCGAATTGTTAGAAGAAGAACCACTATATGTAAATGCTAAGCAATATCATAGAATATTAAAAAGAAGGCAAGCTAGAGCTAGATTGGAGGCTGAAGGAAGAATACCCAAGGAGCGTCCTGTAAGTCTTCTGCTTTTTAGATGTAGAATATTTAAAATTGTTATTTTTAACAGTACCTACTACAATAAGCTGCAAAAAACTTTGAAAGTCTATAAAATTGTTTAAATTCTAAATTCTACAGAAATATCTTCACGAGTCTCGGCATAAACATGCAATGAATAGAATTCGCGGTGAAGGAGGACGCTTCCATTCAGGGTAATTTGAAAATGGAAAGTTAAAAACACTTTCTATTTGCAATGCAGTGTGGTAATCTCTGGTTGGCAAATTAAATGAAAAATATTAACTTTGATATTTGATACCTTGTTAATTTCTCCTTGTCTGCCTCAGACTATTTATTAGAGAGTTAGCAATAAAGTGTAAAAGTGACAACGGGGCGACGTAGACTTTGAATTGTACGTGGCGGGAACGACTTTCGCAGGCTTTCTCTTTACGGCCTACGTTCTGGGGAACGCAAGGTTACGCATGGACTTTATCTTGTGCTTACGGGCTTTGATTTTCGGCATTTCTTCCTCAATTTTTTTGATAAATCAGGTCATAAGTTTTGAATTAGGTTGCAATTAAATAGTAGCACTTCGTAAATTATTCAGAAATAATATTTGTTAGTCAGTTTTTTAGCTAGCTTTATTCAAGTGTCAAATAATCACATCCAAAATTACATTCAGAATCAGTAGACTCAGTCAAAGCTGGTCACTGCTTTCCAGATCGAGACACAACTATTCTACTCAACTATAACATTACTGATAAAAGTGCTAATTAATAATAATACCTATAAATTCATTACACATACATAGACTTCCTTTTTTCAGCAAAAAGTTGTTTTACAGTTGTTGTTGTAAAAGGTTGTCAGTTGTCAGTTTTTGTCTTTACTAAATGGAAAAAAGCTACAAAGCAAATATAGAGTAACAGTATATTGCTACTACCAACTACTGCGCTGACTAATTTAAATGAGTACTGATTAATACTGATTACCATTATATGAATGATTTTAAATAAATACAATATACCTCATTTATCAAGCCTTTTAATGAAATAACTATATCTTTATAATTCAGTGTAAAATAATACCATACTTTTGTACTTTATTTTGTTAATTGTGTCATAATTGCGGGTGGGGGGTCTGGGGAATTAAATTATATGTATCATCCTTATCGGCAATTGTGCACATAATCCAATTATATTAAACATCTGAAATATTGTTTAATTTAAAGTTTGGAATTTGGATTCTAATTCTGACTTATTGTACGACCTAAACAATGAATGACTAAACAGCAGTTATTACATTTTACGCCACAAGGGACTTTTGCAACAACTTATCTTGTGTCACCGTAACGTCTGGTCGTAATAGGAAAATTCCTTCACTCTACGTCGCCCCGTTGTCACGTACACTTTAAGGATTGTTCCCTATTTCACGACCTATGAAACGAAAAAGAAAGTGGTTTTAATTTTTTTAACACCTTTACGATTTCTAAATTACAAGTGGTATTGATTGTTAATCATAGAATATTTCATTTGGATTGTTGTATTATTAGGTCGGCTGATGGTTCCGGGAATCTCAATGATGAAGAAGAACAGCAAGATGGCTTAATTCAAACAAAACAAGAACTAACACTTCATGATGTACAGTTTCTATGATGAGGAAAAGAAATCGTGGGAATCTGATGCGTGCGAAAGGCGGGTCCTCGAAAAATGCGGGACCGCGGGACCATAGGCCCCGGGAAGGAAGCCCCTTCCCGGTACCATTCGCCCTTACATGTAAATGTGCCTACCGGGGAGCCTTTTCTTCCCGGTATGGTCCCGGGAAAAAAACACTTTTCGAGGGCCCGCGCGAAGGAGTTTTGTCACATCGTTTTTTGGTTATTTATTTCAGACCTCTTCTCACCTAATGATAGCCTCAATATACCTAGTTTTAGATTTTAGATTTCAAGGACTTTTTATTTTGTTAGCATTAAATTGGAAACAATTGCGGCGGGCATTGCCCTTTACTCATGTAATATAATGTAACATTATTGAAATAGTACATTAGCTATGATTTGCCTATCATTAAGACTTCTAAATTCTGTCATTCATTCGCATTCATTGCATTTTGTCAATTTTGTTGACAGTTTTATTAATATTGTGAATCCTTATTTATTTAAAACGTCACTTAGAATCTGAGGGAGTTATGTGTATTAGTTAAATGTGAGTTTGTACGATAACATTATATTAGGCACTACAATACACATACTGCTGTTCAAAAATATTTGTATCTATTTTCGTTTTAACTAAAATAAAATAAGATATATATATTCATAATGCAGCGTTTTCATTGCATGCATCAATTATTTCAGCATGCTTCACAATAGAATGAGAAATTGAAAGAGAATAAATAGCACATTCGTTTTTGTATTTTTTGCTTATTTTTCCAACATATTTCTATTTTTCTCCAAGGGCACGCATGGAATAGATTAATTAATCAACAATTTAATTGATGCAATCTTTTATAGCATCACAGTTAGGTACCTAACGAGAGTATATGGGGATTGTTAATTTTTGAAATGTACATACAATACACAGAATGGAATTGCAACATTTTGGGGGGTTCGCAAGTTAATATATGCCTAGATAGTTCACACATTATTTGACGTTTTAGTAGACAGAACAAGACCGACAGGGGCGGCTTTATTGGCGTTTTGTTCGATGACCGTCATATTGACATATATGATAGAAGACATAACCAGGGTTAATTTTGAGTAGGAGTTAAAAAAACATCTCACCGTGCGGTTTGTCCAGAACCCGGTACCATGTCTGTCTATACATGTAGGTAGTACGTACACATTTCTACATGTGTGTTTTTCAGATTTTCATTGCCTATATATAAGTACTTGCTAATGTGTCAAGAAGGAAATGATTCCAAATAATTATACATCAGCTACTTAGTTTAACCTTATTGTGTCAAACAGCAGCAGTAAGAAATAAGCATGCATGACAAAATCACCCGACACTTATCAATAATATCACCACCCTATTATTAGTATATTAGTATACATACTACATACCCTATAAATAGATATTCTATTTAGAGGACAATATAAAATGACGATAGAAGAATGAAGTTGCATTGCTAATATTATGGATCCCTGCAGTATTTTGCGACATCTTATGGTGATACCATTAAGCCTGAATATAAAAAATATTGTTTCGTGTAGTTACAAGTTTACAAGTATTGTTGACTAATCAAAAACAAAGAGTCTACGTGCTTGAGATGGTATTGACTGTTGGCTAATATAAATGCTAGTTTGAGTCTGCTGAAGTCTGAACTGAAATACAGAGCATGATCTGGTCGCAAGCATGTCCTAATGTCATATCATATCTGATAAAATCTCCAATATTACTTTGGCTGTTGCTGCCGTTCAGAAAGACAGCATTCAACAGCCTGACGAATCGGCAGGGTCTGTTCCAGACTTGTTGAGAATTTGATAAGAGAATCTAGCTGAGTTATTGAGGGGGTTTATGTCCTTATTATAAAAAACGAAATGTCCCTTTCTTACGAACTACCTCCCCCTTTCGTAATAGTTCCTTTAGGAATGGTATCGAATTATTAATTATGTAAGTGTGCATCGGGAAAAGTAATTAAAAGATGCCCTCAAAATATCTTTGAAAGAGTGTGAACTTTAATGTATGTAGATTGTCACTGTAAGAATTAGTCACGCACACATCTTACTCAAGGAAGCAATAAAGTATAAACAATCAAATTGCGCAATGACTCCCTTGTAGTCTACACTTTTAATATCTCTAGCAATTTATACAATACAGACGGGACAGGCAGAAAATATTGTTTTTGTTTCGATAGTTTTGTCGAGTAGGTAGTTTGATGGAGAAAAGCATGATCAGCTCTCAGCTCCATAACATAAACACAACGTTTATGAAATTTACGTGGAGGGAGCATGATTTGCTTCTATGAAATCTTCACTTTTGAATACATCATCTTAGTGTTATTTTACGTAGTTCTTTAGTGTACCTACCCTACGCGGAGATTTTACACGCTTCCCGATTCAAGTTACAAATATTTATCAGCGAAATAAAACTCGGTACGAACGTTGTACCTAATTAAATATTGCAAGTTGCAAGTCACCCTATGTGTTGATAATTTTAAGATGTAGGCTGGCTGGCTTCTCTATCTCTGACTTTGTCAGCTTAGCTTGTCTTCAAATTATTAATGTGTATTCTTGCATTGTTTTCTGTCCTTCTATGTTTGTGTCAGCATTTCATTGGTGGATGAATAAATAAATATTATGGCAACGAGAATACAAAGGCATATGCCGACGCTGACCTGACATTCGTGCACGCAAAAGCCAGGAGAGTATGTTCAAATAACTTTTTCGGTTTTCCACATTCAATTCCACCAATTACCAATAGGTACTTAACTAATAGATAACAGAGTTTGATCAGGAGCAGGATAGACACCTAAGACGTAAGTACTAAACCTTTTCTTTATTTAATTTCTAAATAAGACTGAAGTAAAATATCTGCCCATAACCTAATTATTTATTTGTGGAAACGCTATTGAAAATCATGGAAACAAGAACCTTAACTTACTTTTTTAAAGATTCTTTATTTTTCTGTGAAAACCGATTAGGCGATTATAGTAATAGTAATCGAAGTTTTCCATCGAAAGAAACACGTACAACTATATTGCGAAAATAGTGCTTCTTAATGTGGAATTTTGGTTTGCACTCCAGTTAACATTTTTTATTACTATTTCTTGCTGTGGTATTCGTTTTAAATTCAATCATAGGATTCCATTTATACGAATGAGTTGAAAACATATTGTGTTTTTCAAACAGATGTACCTTTTTGAGGCTTTCCAATCAGCAAGATGACATATCCTAACATTCTTAATGCCGACCAATTAAAAAAGGAACTCGACGAACTTAAAATTCAGCTGCAGTAAGACTGGATTGGGTTGCAATTCACATTTTGTTTCGGTTTTCTGTATTGGGAGATTTATTGTCATTCATGGCATTAAATTTTGAAAGCTTCTGAACTTTTGCTACCCTCATGTTGTGGTGGAGTAATTTTTTATCCCTTCGTGCAAAAAACCGACTCAAAAGCGTGTAAGCCCAATCCAGTTGATTATAAATTATCACCATTTTAGTGCACTGAATGATGAAACCGCGAATATTGTTGTCAATTTCTTCTATTCTTTCCCCACAATGACAAAAGAAGAGATAGATTGTATAAGAAAAACTACAACAGAGCTGAAACGTCAAATTGAAGAATTACAGAAGCGTATTTACCAAAAGAAAACGATGATCCAAATGTTGCGGAACATGGAACCACATTTGTGACGGGTAAAGTGAAATCTATGAATGCAAAGGAAACGTTTTACAAGATTAACAATTTAATAGCATAGTATAATTATCGGATCGGATTATCGTTCGATTTTCGAAATGAAGTACATGGATTTATAATTTTGTATAGAATTGGGTGGAATTATTGGATGTATGAATATCGTACGTACTTACCCCCAATATCGTAGCGAAATAATATCGTACGAACGAATAGGATTAGAACTATAGCTCTACATAAAAGCATTATTATTTTAGTTAGGTATATTCGTGCGATCTTATTTCTCCTTTTTCCTTTCTTGTAACATCGATACATTCACCCCTGCTGTAATTAATAGATTACTGAATTACTTGGTACCACAACGCTACAATGATAAATACTACAATATATTTCCAAATCCCAATCTTTAAACCTCAACAATGAATTATATTTTAAGAACAATTAAATTACAATTTATTTGCTTTAAATTTTCAAGGGCTTCCGATGTTTACTAAATAACGAACATATTTTGCACCGTCAACCTTTTCATTCGATGGCGTAAACAAAACAGGTAAGGGATATAAAAACTTTTATAACTATATGTAAACGGTGATATTTGTATTTATGAATTGCATAAGTATTATTATTATGTTATTATTTGCCTGTAGTTTTCTTTGATTAATTTTAAAGATAACTTTTTTACAGCGCGGCAAGAATGTCGAAGGAATTCAGATTCAAAAGTCAAACTTAACATTTTTATTCAACATTCATGCTCTTTCAAATGATGTACTCCTCGTTTAGTTTCATCCATCCATTCTCCAGTTATTAAGGGTTTTGAAGAGGCTAGTTCATTCGCAAACAGCCTGTATGTAAGCAGAAAACTACTCTATCGTTTTGACAAACCGTTAAATAGAGAAAATTCTGGTGACTTTGTCGTCCATGTCCCACGTAGGGTCTTTTGTCTTATTAGTACAAGGAATACTCTGATAACATATAATAGGTATATTATTATAATACAATCTATTTTTTAGGATGTGATACAAAAGCTTCTTATGTAGTATTAGGAATGAATGGGGTTATTAATTGAGGTTAACATCTAATAGACTTAAATGTGATAGAAATTAAATCTCTTTTTAATCCACGCAATTATTTTTGTAATTGAGATCAGTTATAAAAGGGGTGGGGATTCCATATTATTCATTGAAACACGAATCAGCAAAAAATAAAGTAGCAGGTTCAAGCTCTGGGCCGTTTAAATCAGTACTCTCGAATTTCGTAGTTAGCAGACGAGTAGATGAGTATGAGCACTCGAAAGATAAATTTCTTTCAACAATCAGACTCGATCATTTGAATCGTGAGGTTGAGCAGCTTCCGATTGTTAAAGATGTGAAGCACAGAAAAGCAAAATAGGCGATTACAACCAAGGACTTAAACGTGCAATATCTTCTGATGTTTTGAATCAAAATGAATATCGAAAAAATATCGAAAGTGAAACAGAAAAATCTGAATATTTCCGTGACTGCGTCCCAAAACAAGAAGATTCTGATTCTAGTAACTTAGACAGTGAAGACGATGAAGATTCTACCGAGTATGTCCAATGCTATTCAATTTAATCTAAATCTGAAATTGAAGACCGTTTAGCTACAAAAATTAAATGTATTGGTTCTATAAAATCGATGTGATTATTAATTTGTGGAACTGGCGCACAGGGAATTGACTAGCAAAATGAACCCTGATTCTCACTGAAGGATACCTGGAGACAGATACGGTGGTTTAGAGGAACGGATATTTTTCTGCTTGAAACTTGAACTAAAATGGAAACACTTTCGAAGATGGAAATGTTTAGGATTATGGAGGGGCTGAATATTCAATGCTTTAGGGAGCATGAATATTTCATATTAGTTCTACAAACCCTTAAATATAATCATTAGTTCTTATAAGGAATAGTGTACGTAATATTGAAACTTCAATTAACAAAAAGGAATATCAAAACAAGTGTCTATTAGATTATAGTAACACAAGTAATATTATTATTACAATCCTAATTAAATACCTGCTAATATAGTAATGCTTATTGCTTTTAAACAGTTTATGTTTCGTCTGTTCAACTACATTTCATGTTTTCAGCTTAATTTTGCATTTATTTTTCAAGAAAAAAAGCCTTACACTAAACCATTACTTAACACATAACACGAAATGATGTATGCATGTATAAACATTCATTATTAGTTACAAATATTGTCATAAAAATCTTATACAGCATTTATTATAGATAGTTAGAAAATTTATTCGTATCTACCTAAATTTCTTTATTTGTTAAATAACATTAGGTTCAGACATTTACATAAATAAATACCTAATCAATAGTACAATTCTTGTATCTGTAAATGCATCCAATGTTGTAAGTTGCAATAATTAAGCTTGTATAACGATAACGAACACCTTCAGGTTCTCCTGTACTATCAAAATATACTCAAGGAGTAGCTTAGGTATGTATGTATTAAGATTTTAGCAATAATACTAAAAGACATTCTAAATATTGTAATTGCTTTCTCTAAGTTGAATGGTCCTTACTGTATATAGTATACGTATGCAATTAGTCTAATTAGTTATAACTTGTTTAACTTCCAAATCTATGAAAAGAGAATAAAAAATGATTATGAATATTATGATAGTAGGTACCTACTCATGAAAATTGTACAACAAATAAATAAAGTACTTCCATACAAGATTTACAACAGTTAGGTAACTATTATTAGCATTACTATTCCATCTCATGTCAACTATTGCCGAAAATATATTTTAGTTATTTAAGGGCGGGTCATTATTCCATAACTGATTTACACGTAAGTTGTACAATTGCTGGTTTAGTGAATTAATTGAAGGCAGACTCAGCAGAACTATAGCTAGGTAGACGGTAGACTTGCGCCAGCACCATAAAAGGTATTTCTAAATTTTTGAGTATTTCAAGCACATTCCGATAATTACCTTTGTCATAGGGCATGTGTGAATGTGTGACACTGATTGTCTGCTAACATTTTAAAAGGCAGTAAATCGCAAAGCCTATCGTAAAGCATATATATTAATTGCTCAGTATACGCTTTGCAAACATCAATGATATCCCTGAAAAATTATTTGTAAGTGCATATGCAGGCCGAAAAATTGTTCCTTTCCTTTTTATGTTGCAGATGGTGATAGCTCGTGTTTCATTTCATGGCGCTGAAAATTGGCTCTGTAATTCGTATTGAAACCATCTTATACTATAAAGAGAAGGAAAACATTGCTTGGTTGCTTGCTTGGTTGTCACCTCATAGCTATTGGTCGAGCTCAGTCTCATG
>JABASI010006895.1:0-10369 GCA_019776505.1 Tomocerus nigrus
TCCAATGATGTAAAGCTCATTAAATTCGGAGTATCCGTTCAGAAGTTATTAAAGGTCAAACACTCGATAGTTTGAATTTGTACACCCTGTAGATGTTACTTATCGATTAGCTATTATTATTCGCATTCGTCGTAAGTTCATAATGCTATTATTATGGATCTGTTGTTTTGCCAAGTATCTATTGACCAATTCATTTTAACAAACAAAAATTAGTGTTGTTTGTAAGAGAAAAGACGCGAGTTAGCGTTTTCGGTTCTTAGAGAAAAAATTGTTTGTCTCCTTGTTGAATGAAAAGATGTATTGTTGTGTCAGCCAGTGAGTTACTGAGAGTGAGACTTCCGTTCAGTTCTTATCTCTCAATTTTACAATCACACATCTTCTGACTGGAAATTATTTTGCGAATCTATGCAAATGTTTTAGAAAAACATCTGCATACGTTCAACCAAACTTGATGATTCGTCAAAAGCTTACAATTTGAATTTTCAATTCCTCTGTACAGTAGCAAACTATGCCGATTAAACAAATTTTGGGACTTTTGAAAGACACGGCTTGTTTTATTTAATGAAGTTATTGAAGCGAACTAAATATTTAATGCCAGCCAATGCCAAAAGTTTTGTTGTAACTATCTCAAAATGCTTACCTATCCGTCTTTAAAAAAATAATAATGACACAATAGTTCAATACATAATAATTATGTGCACATATCACATAATCTGGCAGTAGAATACAGTGTGGTCCAACCCAACCAGACATGTAATTTTTCTATTAGGTATGTGGTCTTCATACTTCTGAAGGACTGGATAGTTTTTAAAATAATTCCTTGCGGTAAAATAATTTTTTTGGAATTTATCCAATCCATAGTATACACATTCTATAGGCAATAGCATTTAGAAGCCAAAATGTTCCGAAAAGTTCCATTATCGGGTACAATAATTATATCGCTTGCATCTTGCGGCACCAAAAAGTCAAAATGGGTACCTATTTATATAACAGCCTGAAAAACATTTTCAAATGATATGCATCTAACCAACTTATAAATGAAAAGCTGTAGAAAATATTCTTTCACGTCTTCGACACAACCCCTCAGGGGTCGGTCATTATGTTAACTACTAACATGTTGAGAATTTAATTATTATCCTAAATATATTCCAATATAGTGTTTGATTAAAAAGTGATTGTATCGAGTAGAATTTCTCTAGAAAAAACAGCATAAAATCATAACACACAATTTATCTAAATATTTCGAATAACAAAAGTTATTTTCAGCGATATTTTACAATTTTTACAAACTATTTTATTTGCAAATTATTACAATTTTTCGGTTTTCCGTTGGGGAGTCAAATATAATGCAGTTAAATATTATTACACAAACAACACAGTGGCTACAGTTTATTACGCGCATGTAGATATTAATGGACAAGCAAAACTTAGCACTAGCATTGCTTGCAAGTTGCAAAGTAGGAACGAAGAGATTGTAGCATTTGTTACATGAATTTAAGTAGTATCTCTGTACATGACGTCTGTGAAAGTGACGAGACGGAGAGCCTTAAATAGCATTAACGTTTTGTAGAGAGTGCAGTGTATTTTTTAGTTATCGTTTTTAACATTAGCAGACTACTTGTGGCTTTATCTAATCGATACATTCATTGTGTCTGTGTGTGGGATTTGCAATGCTTAAAGTATTTGCACTTCCCGTAATCCTGTACTAATGTTAACGGTGCGGCGATATAGTTTTAAAAAATTCAAATAATGTGCACAATATAAAATTCGGTATTTATTTGAACATTGACATTTCTGGACCATGTTGTGCAGTGCATTCATATTATACATGCAATAAATAAGGTATGTAAGCTAATCCTAAAATATATTGCATTAAAAATAATTGCTAACACTACTGCGTATAATAATATAATATTATGTAGGTAATAATTACTAGTTAGTTATTTCTTATAGTTATTGCTAGGGACATGTCTATAATATGTCAAGATTGTTGAAAATTCTGGATTGTCGAAGGACTTTAAAATTAGTAAATTAATTAATAGAGGACAAATTAATTTGGATATTGGCTGGGGATTCATTTTGGATGTTAGAATATGAAAATATACACTTTTCATAGGGTTTAATTGAAAAACTTATTTTTGAGGCGAGGGCGAGACATTGTACACAGAAATAAAATATTAATGTACCTAGGTACTTTATGTGTTATTGATTATGGATAGACTTATGGATTGATAAAACAAAACAAATATAGTCTTATACTCAAATATTTCTATGTTTTATCAGTATTAGGTGTGTTCGTTCGTGTGCATGACTAATTTCACTCTATGCAATTTGTGATAGCGATACCTTAAGTGACCCTAATCTCTTGCCTAATATAATATGCATTTCAAATCCATTGCAACCAGTTACAACAGCTTACCTTTACTACTGTAAATAAAAGGTTTCTTATACTATGCTTATTTATATAAGGCAATTTATATTTTTTCGAGTTCAACGTTTGCGGGGTCTGCAAAATTACTGCTCTAAATAGTTCCCTAACTGCTGTATTATTGTTATTGAGGCTATATTTTATATTTATGACATTGCATTGCGATAAGATAACCATAATTATTCAGCAAAACTCATCAGCCTCAGAGTAGCCCTGCGTCTTCAATTAATCCCATATATTGCTGTGTTTAATGCAACTGCATAGAGTATGAATAGTATGAAAGGTTATTCAAGCAATGTCGGTAATCCATGAAACAGTAGAGCAGTAGTGTAACAATAATAATTATAGTAGTATGTGAGTATAGAAATTAGAGTAATTTGAAAGTTGTTGAGGAGATGGAGAAGATGATTTAAGGAAGTTTAAGTTCATTACCTCCAGATTTGTGATCAATCCTACTTTAGTATTTAGTATGTGAGTGTCCCATACCCATAATAATACACAATACAGTATAATTAGTCTTATGTAGTTAGTATTAGCAATACAGATACGATAAGGAGTAGGACAGTAGGAGTCCAAATGAATACATTAGTAATCTAAAGTCATAAGTCTCAACAGGTTTAAATCAAAGGGACACCAGCTCTGGCACAGAACAGGTCAGGCTGTGGGACATTAAAATAGTTTTATCATAATTTCAGTCAAACTAAAGCCATATCAAATTATTGTAAAAAACGGACAGTCTATATGCAAAGTCAAGCCTTAGAAAAGGAGATATCGAGGTTGGAATTCATTTTAGTACTACTTTATATTGTTTTATCAGTTTATTTGGCATATTTATTAATTACTAATTGAAATTAATTTAAATCCCAAACATTTTCTTGGAAAAAATTATTGGGTATCTGTTTTATAAGGACCAAATGATAATAATATGATGAATGTGAGTGCATGTACAAGATACCATACGATATAATATAGTGAGAATATAGTGACCCATGTTGAGTTGACAGTGTGGATTTAAGCGAGTCAAATGTCAAAGTGTCAAGTACAGTTAGGACAACAGTCGAACTATATGATACGATATTGCATTCATGCATGAGTTCAATTTCAATATTTGCTCTTGAACTGTCCTGTCGGATAGGCGGACAGCACGTAGCTTTAAAGGAAGTGTGCCTGTGAAATTGTTATTTATTATTAGCTGAGCTTGTAATGCTAGAATGCTACTGCTTGAGTGTTAGAGTTAGACTTAATTGCCTGCTGATTGCGTGTGGTCTGTCTCAACTGATTGAAAAGTTCCAAATGAAAAAAAGCTACAAATAAATGCACCACAAATCCGTCGATGTCAACTTCACATTGTTTTTTAAATTAGTTTAAGATTTTTTTAGGCATAAGACATAGCATGCGGCATGGATAAATGTAGGTATGTAGGCATGGTCCATGCCATTGCCTATACTATATACCTAACATTATAGCTTTAGCAAATGCACTAGCATATTAAATACATAATACATGATAATACGTACCTACAATATAGTGATTATACTATACGAAACTCTACAGGCAGGTCTACAGAAAAGATAAGCAAAGAAATGCAGTATTTCGCAGTATTTGGCAGTGGTAATAATAATAATGAAATAAATATTATGAATATGATGGGTAATATATTTATTTGCGAAGACTATATATTGTGATAATATGAATTAATGAGATTTAGCATTTAGTGCAGTAGTGGTAAGGTATGATCATCTAAGTTGACCTTGACTCTGAAGTAAAAATACCTTTCTTTAGTAGGTGCAACTGTGCAATTCATACATACAGATATATATTATATAGTACTTATTTACTTAGTACTACAGACAGACTGACAGAGATGGAAAAGTGTACAAAAGGTTCCGTAGTTTTGGGATATTTCTTAAAAATATGTCCATGTCGATACATAACCATCGCACTAATTTCCAAGCAGGAATTTATCTTTATTTTAAGTAATTTGTAGCAGTACTCATGGATATTGTATATAGAAGGTCACTTCGTTGGCGTTCTATCACTTCTATCTATCACTTCTCTATCACTATCTACCCTTCTACCAGTCTGCCAGCCACGTCTCTGGTCTGTACTCTGCGTAAGGTCTGTGTATTGATTTCTGTCCCTTGCCCTGTATAATACACGTGTACAAAGGCAGTTTCAAGAGCAATAGCATGAATGAGACAAAAATTTGAAGCCTACTGCATAACATTTAGTTTCTGGAAAATTAAATAGTAGTGTAAACAATAGAAACCATCCTTAAGTTAACTAAAATTCTGATATTAGATTTCTAAAACTTTATTTAGATTTCCGGCTTTCTCAACTTGTCTAGCACAGATAGACAGACGCAGAACGCAGAGTATTTATATATTTGATGTTTGGGGCTAAACGAGTTACATTATAATATCCGAAATGTCCAGGTAAGCTTTACTCGACTACTCGTTTGGTATTACCCAAAGCTCACATTAGTTAATTTTTACTCTTGATACAACGAGAACTGATTTCAGCAAAGAACTATGAAGAAGTAGAAATCGATAAAATTAATTAGGACCTTTACTGTCAACGTTAATAATAAATCAAAAAGTAGCAACTACTATACACCACAAGGAGTTTGTGAATTTTGCTGGTTTTTGAATGATTTAACAAAAAGTCATAGTACTCCCGTGAATACCTTCTTGAGATCTTAAGCCATCAGGTTTATTTAAATGAAAAATTTAGACAAAGGGTGAAAAGGAGAATCAAAGAGGGCTTTTCAAGGAATATTCTGATGGTGCACAGTCGACAGTCCGTTTAAGTCTGCACAATTTCTCATTTGAATAATTTCAAAATAATTCCGAGTATATATGCAATAAAAATTTCCGTTTCTTTTTAATAATTTTAATGGCCATATCCAGGATATCGAAATTTATTATATAAGAGTAGTACTCACATCACACTAACAAAATATTTTACAAAAACAGGAGAGTCAGTGAAGGGTGAGATACCTACCACTTTATGTGTCTGTCATTGTTTAAGGAGACTAAGGACTGATTGACAATGGAATAAGCGCTTAAAGTAAGTAAAAGATCGAATATCGTAAAAATTTTCGACCATGACTTTTTGACTTGCGTTGAAAAATTCTGGGTTAAATCTAATGTAGGTACCTATTTAATTTTCAGTGGTATTCGGTATAAATAAACATAATAGCAACGGAAGTAATTTAGAAGAAAGGCAAGGTTTGCTCAATAACGAAGAAAATATGTCTTCTACTACAACAACAGACGAACAATCCGACGGAGGTTTGTCAAATATTCAGTCTGACGAGATAGTTCTCCAGCCAACACAATCCGAAACTGGGATATGTTCCCGAATTTCAAAGTTCCTATTGAAATTGTTCTTCCCATCTGGGATATTTTTTAAGTTTTTTGTCGCGGCTCTAGTTCCTGCGATTGCAGACCAATTAATCCCGTTATTTTTTACTGGAAATATTCCAGACCAGTCAGCGTTAGCTTTGGCAGGCCAATTCGTTTTTATTAGCGTTTTGATCGAAATTATTCAAGAGGGAGTCGTTAACAGTTTGTTTTATTTTGTTGGCCAATGTTACAAAACAGACAGGGAATTAGCTTTACAAGGACTAAAACTCTGTATGATAGTTTTAGTTATCTTGGGCAGTATTTTATCTGTAGCCATCCTAATTTTCACAAATGGTTTTGTGAATTTGATTGACACTCCTGGTCCAATTGTAGAAGCCACCGAAACATTTCTTTGGATGAGTTCTTTTAGTTTTCCATTGCTCTTGCTTAATTCTGCAATAATAAATCACATTTACATCACGACTAGTTCGTTGATAATTGTTAACCAGCTTTTTCAAGTGGTTTGGTCATTTTTGCTTAATTATTTCTTGTTTGGAAGGCAGGCAAGTTCAGCGAAATGGGGAATTGACCAGTTAGGATATTACAAAATCATTCAATCTTTTGTAAACCTGATCAATAATTTTACATTCCTCCTTATCATTGAAAGAATGTCTCCTAAAATGTTCTTATGGGATATCCCTCTGACGAAAAACCTCCAACAGAATTTCAAAAAGCTATTCAATGTCAGTTGGGGGAATTTTGGGGATTCTGCAGTCAGAAACTTCTTTTATTTTATGGTCACTCTAAAGTTTATCAACAATTTGGGTGAGACGGAAGCTGGAGCATGGAATTTGCTCAACACAATTATCTGGGGATTTCTCCTCATTCCGTCTTACACAGTAGCAAATTATGTTAAAGTTTGCATTGGACATGGAGCTGCCCTTGAAAATTCGGATTTAAGACTTCTGATTAGGAAAGTGGCCCGAGAGTCATTTATCTGCTTGGCTTGTTGGCTTGCTTTGCTAGCTATTGCAGGAGGATTTTGTTGGCCAATAATGGCAGAATATTTTAGTCCGAATAATAAAGACGTTCAAGAATTGTCGACGACTATGTTCTATCAAGTAGGATGGATCTTTGTCGTCTTCTCATTTAATAATGCAATGGACAGTTTGTTTTTCGGAACGGGAAGAACTTCCTATATATTTTACCAATCTCTGATTACGAATTTAGTCATTTATTTTGTCCCTTGGATTTTGTACCTTGCTGGTGTTTTGAGTCCCACATACTGGTGGGTGCTCGGACTGTACATTTCAGGAATGCTCGTCGATTTTTGCCTGACCAGTTACTTTTGTATCTGTTTGTGGAATAAAATCTCATAGTAATTTGAATTTTTAACTATAATGCAAGTAGGTATTTTTTGAGTTAATATTTGTAGGTATAACATCTAACCGTAATGTTCTACACAGTATTTTCCAAGTGGAGGGATCTTTGATCATAGTTAATGGTTTTCACGTTCAATAGCTTTAGACAATGATTTTTTTGATGTTCCTGTAGTTTCTTGTCTTGTATGATTGTATGTTGTATTATTATTACTATTTCTGGACAATAGTGTTAGTCTACCTAGTCGTAGTGTAGTAGATTAATAATATTATTATTATTTAATAAAGAAAATGCATTTTTATAGGTCTATTTGTGTGTTTGATACTTTCACTTTTATGTAGTTTTTAAACTATAGGTTATACTTGTATATATGAATTTGTTTGGAAAGCTATAATAAGCTCTTCCGAGTGTATCGAAATTGAAAATTCACTTTTTTTACAGGTGAGGATTTTTTTCGTCAGTATCTGTAGCAGTTAGTGGATGTACATTAATCTAAGAATTGAATCTCTATATTATGATAATTAATGGAAGATCAACATATTCACATTTTCACATACATAACAGTCATAACACAAACATTATGAAAAATAGAGATTTACAAAAATTAAAGTGGCATCTCTCATTATTTCAGCACAATCGTCCATTAATTATCATAATAGAAATTCAATTTGATTAAAACCATCCATATTGACAGCCAAATACAGACTGGCGTCAAAATCTTCATTTTTGTCCCCAGTAGAAAAAAAAGAAATTTTTTAACTTTGAAACTTTGAAAATGTTGAATTCTTTCACAAATCCATGGTAAATACGTACACCTACTTTGAAGTAATATTATGTCTATATACGGTCCCCCGCCGCGCTGATGACGGTAATGAAATACTCGAAATAGCAAAAACTTTCCATCCTTTCCTTCCGAAAAGGGGTGGAGTGGAACTTGTGGAAGATGGGCAAGATCTGTGTATCTACACTCGCACATCTACCTGCATCGCGTCGTGTACCTATTGTTATGGAATGCATATGATAATCCAGGCACCACCAGGAAAATTGGGTACAATATTTTTGCTATTTGGAATATCTCATTAAACGGGGAGGGGGGGGGGGGAGGATTAATAACCAAGCGTATAATATAACTCTTATGATAATATTTTTTTATACCTGTAAGTGTTGACTATGATGGCATTTTGTTAAACAGTAGGTGCTGATTTTAGCTACTTTTAGTCTTAAAATTACAATGTGTGCTGAGTTTGAAGAAAAATATATATTCTCCTTCGATTAGTTAGAAGTTTTAATATGCTTAGTATTTCTGTGAGCATGATCCTGTTAGTCACCTCATTTAGTTTTCTGAAATGGAGAAATTATTACGTGCCAAATGAAAAATGCTTTTTCAAAAAACGCTTTCATACGTTTGTAAGCATTTATAACGTACACATAGGTGGCCAAGCCATATATCGCAGTAATCGTAGACTTTTACTTACGCATTTATATGTACGTAATGTACCATGTATCTACGCGTAAAATACAATTACAGAGCCAGTGCAATATTAATATTTTATGGTAGTCATGCAGATTTTGTAATAGTATTTTGGTAATTATATAGTTGTTGATCATTTTAGTTTTATATATAATCATATTAATCATTATAATTGTAGCTGTTATTAGTATTAGTATGCGTTTGTTAGAATTGGCTATACTTTTTTTGACTGCCTTTTGACGTAAATATGTTCAATAAAATAACTTGTCAGAAATTCCCTATTAATACTTTTATTTGTTGATTTATAGTGGGAAATGCAATTTCCAGCAATAATAATGGAATATTTAGCACGCACTACGTACCAAAAAAACTTGTCTAAAAACACTCAAACGGTACAATAATGTTTTTGGGGGAAAAAATTACGTAAATATTTTATCACGACAGAATATCAAATACTATTATTAGTAGTGATTCGTATTTAATACAATACCAGCTCCTCCAGGCATACGAGGTCAAGGTAGGAAAAATTGTGTTATCATACAACATTAAATCGGAAGAGTACTAAACTGGTAAATCCCACATCCCAGAGGAAATAATTACAACACACAAATTGTAAAACCCCAATGCACAAGTTCAGATAGAGAATAAAAATACTTTGTACCATGCAAATGCTGGAAGTTGGATGAGAGAATAGTAATCTGTGTTCACTGACTGAAAGTACATCTTATTTACTTGAAGATCTTAGCATGGGTTTATCCATTGCACACAAATTATGTTTCCAATGCACATCTTTTTATTACTCCTTATCCTGTCCAGTCCGACCTTTTTGCGATTCAAATGCATCTTTTAGATTAACTTCGGGAAAAACGGATACCTAATTGGACTATCATAGTAAAATTCTACTCTTTCGCCCTTCGTTTCGTAGTTATTTGACATTTACATCCTAATTCGCATGGAATAATCTGGAATATATTATCATTATCACTTATCTTAATGGTGTTCGAATGAGAATAAAATATAGTAGCTGTTTGTTGGATGTATTTCTTAAGTTAAACTTCCCATCCCAGACGAATGATTTAATATTAATGATTTAGCATTCATGTATCTACCATTACGCCGCATTTCCTCATTGTGGTTCTGTATTGTAGTAAATAATATTTTTCTTGCTGGTATAGCTAAAACATAATATTATAAGGTATAAGTACCTCTACCTAGCTCAAAAATGAGTGAACTTTTTTGGGAGAAATTCGGGTACGAATACCTTAGCATATTATTAACTATAATTGTGCAATAAATCATGGTTCTGAATGGGTTATGGAATTGAATATTATTATAACCTTTTTTATTACGCATCGAAGCTTATTTTTCCCTAAAAGGAACCAGGTTTGTTTCTCGTATGTATATATTGTGTACACGAAATAATAATACCATATGATATGTTAACAAAAACTTGTAGATGGATTAAGTTTTTAAATTTCTTTTATATTTTTAAATTTTCACATATTTTCTAATCATTCAAAGCTCATTTAATTGCGGAAACATAACATTTCATCCTTCAATTTTAATTCCATAATTAATTAAGGCAACCATACCTAATACTAGGCTAATACAAAAGTTAACTTACCATACCTACCATAAAAATAGATTGCATCTTTTAAGGGTACAGTCTTTCAGATCTTTTGGCAAAATGCGACACAAAGTTTAACTTCGAAATAGGTTGTAAATGGAGGCTGAAACCCCGAA
>JABASI010006896.1:0-10369 GCA_019776505.1 Tomocerus nigrus
CAACTCCTACACAAGAAATCCAGTCTTGAAGAAAGAAATGTTATTTGACATATCTAAGCTGACCACAAGATTATTATTATTATTATTAGATGGAAGTAATGTAATGTCCCGATCCTTATGTTCCTATTTCGACAGACTAAACGGCTCAAGTTACTAACTCCTACGAAATTCCCTCTCAATCGCTTTTTTAAAAATGTACAAGATATTTTATGTGCGTGAAACATATGTAGTAGGTAGATAATACGAATGTACATGTTATGTTTTATGTAGAAGCGTCACAAGGCATTAATGCCCATGTGCACTGAAGGTGAAGGTGCAAAATGTTGATATAATTACAGAAATATGCTCCCTCCGTCCTCTCACTTCACTGTCTGTGTACACGGAAAGGATATTTATAAATAGGAATGACTGTTTGTGCTATAGTATGGCGTATGGCACATTAATTCCGAGTATTAGCAAAGGAAAAACATTTGAGTTGTGATTAGAGTGGGATGCCAGTAGGAGTTCTTTAGTTTTACAGAGCTGAGTGAGTGAACGTACGGGTGAGTTGGCTAATAATGTTTTGTAATTCACTGTGAGTGGGCAGAGCGGTGAGAGAGGGTCGAAACGGATGAGGGCAGTCAGGTAAGAAGTCACCCTAAGGCTGATGTGATGTGATAATGTCAAGTGACATGCTGCACGCTGGCCAATCAATGCCCTATCCTCAACAAATCATGAAAGATTAGTGTTATGCATGGAGCCGTTTGCTCTGGTTATTAAATCGTGCATGTCATTGAAATAATTGAATTGCCTTGATCTCTATACTTAGGCTGAGCGGAGCTGTGTGTGCCATAGGCAGCCAGAGCCAAAGTTGTTCGTTGTGTTTCTCTCTCTCTCTCGCTCAGTAACATCAGTAAGGTAGGCCAGGGAAAAAGAGGGACATACACACACACCTAGAAAGAAGCATTACATCGTTGAGTGGATTGTGGAGAGTGAGTCCATAAACAAAACATTGAATTGGATTAATAAATAGCAGCGCTGGTTAACAGAACATGCCAAGTGAAGTTGCACCCGTTTTAAATGTTCGGTTCGGAGGCGAGGCAGACAGCTACATAGCTACGTGTTGTGTGTTTCTGTGTGTGTGTCTCTATGTACTTCCCATGTATTTATGCATAAAAGTTGAGCGTACATATCTACACACACTCTTTCCTATTACTTTCCTCCTTCATTGCTAGTTACACGGAAATCTATGTGAACTACAATTCATCGAGGACATGGTGAAAATAGAGAAAGTGAAGTGAAAAGGCTATGTAATTTCTCGGAGGTTGGCGTTGGCAATGAGAAGAGAGAAAGCTCTGCTCTCCCTCCACACACTGCACACTCTGTGCACAATTTCTAAGTAGATTGTACATGTACATGTGTTCCGACTCCGAGCAGGTCATTCAGGTTCCTTCTTCTGCTATTCTACGTGGAAAGTCCTTACTCACTCCGCTAAAAATGGTGTAATAATGGGCTGCCCCTTTTGGATTCGCGTGCTAAATCTACATGTGCTTACATAAAGTCTATTAAACAAATTTACGATGAAAACATGAGACTTGTGCGACTCTTTGCCAACCTCCCAACTCAACGACTCAACATTACACACAAAACTCCTCCGTATAGACATATCTTTCCTATGATATTATAAGGAGCATGTACATAGTTTGTTAATATAGTGCCAGAGCAGGCAGTTGCACGTACGGATACGTATCTACTTAACATTAGTACAATTGCAGAATAATGTACATAACTATACAGCAACCCTACACTTTCCTACTTATACACACAATACATATACGTGCGAAGGACTATAGCCTTTCTATTTATTTTCTGCTCGGAACTCTAAGTACTTTTATGTGTGGAATGTCTTCATAGTTGGAAATTCTCTTTTTCCACAGCAATAATATGAGCAAAACATAAAAAGCTAGCCACCTTATCACCACCACCACTACCACCATTACCTATTATGCTGGAATATGTATAGGTACCTATTGTGTATATGTATAAGTAGGTAGGTATTTTGGGATATAAGTAATACACACATTTTACTATATAAGATAACCAAGTTGAGTATTTAGTGCTATTAGAAAAGTATGGACTAACACCGTAACACCAAATTCACATCAGATCCACAGATCTGAAACGGAGCAGGCACCATCAACTGTTAGCTTTATTCTTTCAGCACTAACATAGCTCCTCATAATTACAAGTCGTATTTCTAGTGCAGGCCAGTTTTTTCCTTGCCTGGACAGAATTCGGTCGTTGAGACTCCCCGGTGGGTCGCCTTCCCATTTGCTACGGCTATGTTCGCTACGGCTCCCTCCCTCAATTCGACTCACCCAAAAACATTGAACATTAACAGGGCTCTGCCAACGGATGCTCATCCATCTCAACTCTCTACACATACATGGCATGTTTCGACATAGGAACACCATAATATATATACTTTCCCTCTCTCGCCCAAGCTCTATCCTCCAATCTTGTCTACTCAACACCAAACATGTATTTATGTCCGCCGGAGCAACGAATTGAGGAATTAATGTGCAACGCTCTGCACGGAACAGATAATCCACCGAACGCAACTTCTAATTTTAAGTTAATAATATTTTATATGTCGGGAGCTGAAGACAAGTTGCTTGACTAATGTAAAATATCCCGACATCTTCCTAAGCCCCACTCTATCAAATACAAGGGAAAGCAAACAATTCCTTTCCGTCTGTCTCTGTTACAGGATTACACCCACATGCTTATTCTAACATTTGTAACGCATGATGTACATATACCCACATTTATTTTTGTCCCTAATTATTCAAAGATTCTTACGATTATAATTACCATATTTCCCTAAATACTTAAAAAATTTCAGATATTAGTAAAATCTCAATAATAATCCATACAAAGTTTTATTTTAACGCCGCATAATTTTTTTTTATTTGCAATTCATTTAATACAGTAATGATTACAAATAGATTGAAGTTGGAAATAATTTGCCAGTCCCTGCAGAAATAATATTATTTTGTTTGTAAGGAAAGAGTGGAATAATTTGTGAAGATTTTCTATTGCAACTTCAAAGCAATTATATTACAGTGAGAAGATAGGAACAATTGAAGCTGAGAGTAGAAAAGAGGCTAGGAGTATTTTGCATAGAGCGAGCTGGAAATGTTTGTGGGGTGCAGGCAGAGCTCGGGAAGGACAAAAAGTTTGAAAGGCATGTATTATATTTGTAGAGATATATGTGAAGCAATTTCAAGAGTAAGATTCAGTAGTGTCGTGGATAATGGTAGCCACCTCTTCTCTCTTTGTGTAGTTTTATTAGGAGGAGGTATACTATATCTTTCTTGGCATCCAGCTCTTCAAAACAAAACTTGTGAGAGGCAAGAGGGACCTAGAGCTAGAGAAACCAACAATGTTTACTAAGATTAGAGTATTTTCATCTCTCAGAGCCATCCATATATTAATCCCTATCATGATTTATGTTGCAAAGAAGTAGCAAGAGCAACTATTACTCACAAATACCGCCACCGCTGCCTACTTTTTTTATTTTTGCTCTCTCTCTCTCTCACTCACTCTGTTTTCTCTACACATCCTCCATACACTTTCCTAGCACATAGTTTACATTCAGGAAAGAATAAGGAAGAAATGGAAAATGTTGAGTGCCTTCCCGTTGCCACCTAATACTGCATAATATCCACTGCTGCTATAATAATATAAATACTAGCCCTTCTTGCCATCCCTTCCCACAGCCGACACATTCTCCGTCTGCCTGCCTGCCCAAAACCCAATAGTTCTCTGACTTCTCCAACTGCCTCTCTGTTTTTCTCCGCGATATGCAATAGTGATGTGTGCGGTGCGTACATGTGTCTACACGTATAGCAGCCAATTCCGTTTCGCTAGAGCACAGTAGACAGAGCAGATCCGACAGTCGAAAACTTATAGCCAATACAGTCACCGTTGCACCTGTGCTCGAGATTTCACAGATTCGGCAATCCGTAAAAAATCCATTCTCCAAGCTGAGCACGCCCGACTCGTAGAATACCACTTTTAACCAGCTGGTGACATTGATAGAAAAAAAATCACAGGTTTTCTCTCACAGCCAACCAATTCCGGTGCATGCTTTTTTTTTATACATAATACACAATATGCCAGAGCGGTACAACTAGGATACAATACCTTGTGCGGTGCCCAACCGCAATTCCTTTCCCACTATTAATGTCAACAAACTATTTGACAATCTTGTTTTCAGAATTCTACGCAGAAACACCATTCCCAAAGAAAAACCGCCCATGTAATATGCAACTATATACATAATACGCGTAGACAAAATATCAGTTATATGTAAACCTAGAATTATCTAAAGATCATTCTTCTTTTATAGCATTTTTACAACTTTTCTTAACTATGAACTATATTTTTATGTAATAAATTCCTTTTCAGTACGATTCTAACTATCATTAATGTTTATTTTAGATAAATACAGTATAGCAAATGCAACTAGTTATGGCTGGCAGTAGGTAGCTACTAAAAGTTTTGAAAATGCCTACTAACAAGCTATAAAATACCTACCTAATATTATTTATGGCTAAAAAGCGCTTATAATGTTGTTAGTTATTAGTATTAGCAATGGGCAGGGATGAAAACCAATATCTGCATTTCATTTATAGATATATTAGAATAACTTTTGAAAAATAAATATCCTGGCGTTGAAGTTAAATAACAATATCAACAAATTAACGATCAACAGTTATCATATGTGTCTTCACTTTTTTATATTATGTTGGAGGTATTAACAATGGGTTATAAGGTTATAATATGAATGGACGAATGCAGTGTAATCTGCAGTTAACAACGATAAGAATAAGAAGGCAATAATAGCGATTACTGGCACACCTTTCAACATAGCTCGCAGAGATTAAGAAAGTATGTTGCCCCGTTGCTGGCTTCCTGTTCATGTTGACAAAAATACTAATGAAAATCACGGCTTGTGTAAGTTTGGTATGTGGGATGGGATGCCAAGAGCTGAATAACCAACATAACCAACGGAATGAGATAGGGATAAGCATAGGATGATGTCGTGAAAGAGAAGAGCATGAAAAATAACAATAATAGAGGCATGCTACGTAGACAGAACATAGAGAAACAACGTAGGTAGGTATAACAGTCGGTAGCATGTAGGACTGGGCTCTATAAAATATAGGCATTACTCTAAGGACAATGGCCCAAGAATTCTATGCATTGGAAAAAGTACGTATGATAATAATAAAAAAAGTATGAGAAAAAGTAGGATGTCACCATATTATTTATACTCTGTGTATGTATACAATAAATATGTTATTACATTTATGTGTATGTATTTAGTGGCTAAGAGATATAAATAGGATGGTTACAATAGGAACTACGTAGATTTATAAACGGAAGCTAAATGACAGCGAAGAAAAGAGATTTGCTCTAAGATTGGACTCCTCTCTCTATGTACTCGTATGTATTCTATGTATTTATGTATATAGTAAAGTAAAGTAGTGCAGTGTATCGCTATCGTGGCCTCCGTTGCGACGAAAAGAGAAAGAATGTAAGGAGGAGACAAGACATGACACATGCGATTATTCTGTAGTTGAGAACAAGGTATTTTTCTTTCAGCACACTTTTCACTTAGTCAGTCCCTTATAGTAAAATATCATGGAAAGCTGACAAGACAGAAAAAATGCAAGGAAAAAGTCATTGAGCTGTAGCGAGAGAGGCTCGACATCCTATAATAAATATAATAAAAATAAATAGATGCCTAAATAAGTTCTGCTACCTCAGAGAGCTCAGACATAGATCTAGATATAGGCAGATGGACACATTTTCACTATCTCCTTAGTTGGAAAGAAGAAGGATGCTACTATGTCTTATTTATTTATAGAGTGCAGTGTAGCATGATCTGTGTTATACTTTTTCCTGTCAAAGTCAAATTGTCCTACATAGCTCCCACCTAAAACTTGACTGTGCTTCTTCCTACCTCAACTAAACTGTACAATGAATGTGCATTCTTGACTCATCGTCCCTATTTTCTCTTTGATCAATCAGGATGTCCCTCAATTCCACTCTCTTTCCAAATTCAAACCCTCTACAGATACTATAGAACATATACAGCAGCCGTTTTTTTATAAATTGCATTGCATATGCAAAAAATATTGTAAGCATTCAACATTTATTACAAATAATATTATAGAAAACGATGTAGGGTCGTTAGGATAATCTACTTGCTTAGGCATTAAAAATAATGTATGATCCAGTCTTCTTTTTATCTAATAATAAATTGTACAGTGTAACTATACGGACTGTGTAATTTAGGATTTAGTTTGCATTTCGCAGAACTAATTCAAAGGGAAGGGTCTGGACTTGGAAGAAGAAGAGTCGTATTTGTATGTAGCTAGGTAGGTAAGTTCAGATTACTGGAGATTGTTGTAGGTGGCTGGGATTTGGTTTAAAAGAGTTTCTTCGAGGAGGAACAATAGAAATGGAAGATGCAGAAAGGCTATAGTGTGTGTGTGTGTGTGTGTAGTTGGATGGAGGTTATTTAGTTACTTGATACTTGGATACAGTGTAGATTCAGTAGTGCAAAAAGATAGCATCCTTATCTTTGTCTCGACTCTTCTGGAAAAGAAAAACAATGGAAAAGGAGCGGAGTAAAGAGATAAAACAGTACAAAGCCTTTGCCGCAACACACCACAACCAACTGCCATTATCATCAACAAGAGAGGACAGAAGCCTTACAGAATAAGTACACACACTACATACCAAGGAACTTCATCACTTTTGGGTCAACTTGATCTGTTTCATTTTCTTGGCTTTTCTTCGTCCTGTTTTTATCAGGGCGCCATGTGGAAGACCACAATCCTAAATGTAATAGAGAATGAAGAAGAGTCATCTCACTCCCAGCCAGCCTACTAGCTATACACACTACACTGAATTACAAAACAAGTTATCTCCCCTTACATTATAGGAGGAGGGATGCATAGGAGTCTATTATATCTATCTGTACTGTGTGGAGGCTCTACTATAGTATGGCATGTCTGATATATGATCATATTCACTACTTAAGAAGGTAGCTATCCAATTCTGCGGTGGCTGACAATGTTTAGTTCCTTATTTTCATCCATCCGCTCTCCACTTTTTACTATCTTGACTTGTATACACGACTCATCGCCACTTTTACGACCTTCCCATCTTAGAAAACCTTCCCTTCACCAACATCTTCAAGATTATGCTCTACATTTTATGCAATACACCATAATCTTCTAATATGCAGTGAGTAGCTATCTTCCTTTGTTATACGCCGACTTATCCATCCATGCGAATACCTGTAACGTAGCACAAGACATTCAAAGTTAAGCAACCAACCCGGCTCATTCTTCAGGGATTTCCGAATTTTCACTTAAATACTTTATTTCAGCATGGAGTTCTTGCTACATCACTGTCGAACATCAAGACGGCCAACATGTTATTAGTTTTGCCAATCGATACGAAAGCCTGTTTAGACACCTATCAAAATATTTTATTAAGGAACCACCACCCATTGCTTATTGCACACTATATGCATGCAATCGACAACATCGTTGCATAATCAACCGTAGTAGGACGTAGATTGACTAGTCATTAGCATAGAGTTGTTATTGTTGACAAAATTCACTATTGCTCAATAGTATTAGGGAAAACAATTTAGGTAGCTGCCTATAATCATTATACCATCAGCGTAATCATTATGTCACAGTAATTTTAAATGACACGCACATTTAGTGAACGGAAAGACACTTCCTAAATTCGCGAAAATATTTGCACGCAATAGTAACATGTCCGTTGTAAGGACTTGGACAGTAAAAAATAACAAAAATGCATTTTAGGAGCTATAGCTTGAATTGTATTTGTAGCATCCGATGATTCCTAGCATTTTTTAATATGTCAAGAAGAAGTTTTGTCTGTGGAGATTGCTCATGCTCGACTGGACTGCCATATTCATTAAAAGTCAAAGTATGATTAACTGTAAAAGACATGAAAGTCTTTGTGCATTGATACTAATAAATATTTATTCGTCATTTTTTATTATATTGGCCCATTTTCGTGTTTGGTCTTATTAGTTTTGGCATGAGAAGGAAGCTTAAAGAAAGGAGATCATCGTAATAGTATGAGAGAGTGGAGGATTGTATGGTGACTAGTAGCCATTCGTTCCATTGACTAAGAGAAAAGAGAAAAACAGGAATGACAATGGCTTTTCCTCCTTTTCACTGCATATGAATCCATTATTGCAAAAAGATAAGTAGCTAAAAGAGTACATTTATAGATACAGATCTCCCTTTCTATTATTCTTTTCCATTTAATGCCTTTCTTTTATTTTGCCGAGTTATGTAGGAAGGAGTAATCCAGGACCTGCCAAAAGATTCGTTACTTAACCGTAAACATATTATTATGATTATTATAGTTAATACTGCTAGAAGATTCTAGTTCTGCTAGTTGGAGGAATAGATATTTAACTAGAGCAGTAATAGTAACTAACATAGCTAACTAAGTAAATACTAGTAGACATATCCGTAATGGCTTTTTTGATTTTCATGCTTATCCTGCTCCATTTTGGGAGCGGATCAAGGTACTATAAATAAAGGGGATATCATGTGTGTAGGGATATCCATGTGATGTGTATCTGTGTTTCCGTTGCAACTCCCGCATATGTTGCATCCTATAATATAATATGGCTATTGTTTATGTGTGTATGTATATGTGTATATATATAGGCAGAAGAAGAGAGAGAGAGAGGGAGGGTATCTGTAAGAGATCTCCATCGCCTAGTCTATTTTATGAAGAAATCTAATTTGTGGCAGTTAATAGGTAGTGGCCAGACTCCGTGAGTAATCCTTTAGAATAGACTATAATTCTAGTATAATTTCATTTCATTCTTTTCTGTGCGCTCTGCACAATATTAACTATTATCATCAGAGTGGAGAAAGCATTAATAAAAGATTGCACAAGAGAGAACTAAAAGTACAAGTCAAGTTAACTAAAAAGAGAAAGTCAGTCTGTAGTGGTAAGTAAGTAGCACATAGAGAAAGAGGGAAAGAGTGTAAGCACCGCTCCATATATATCCTTCCTACAAAGCTGTGAGTCGTCGTACCTACCTACTACTAAGTAATACTACGTAGTATGTACATATAATAATAATATGTGTAGGAATAGGAGTAGTCGAGAGAGAAAGAGAGAGAAAGAGGAAAGGAAAGTCGGCTTACTCAACAGACAGCGGCAGAAACGACATAACTAACTAAATAAGTCTCCAACTTAAGTAACTAGGAAGAGAGTAGAGTACTAGAAGGAGAAAGCAGAAAGAGAAAGTATATAAAGTGAGTTCTGCTCTCTTCTCCTCACACAATCAGTCAGGGAAGCCCAGGACACACAGACTGGCTCCACTTACTCATTGCCAGTTTAGTTCTTCTATCTTCTGTAGGATCATACTAGTAGTAGTAAGGAAGGAGCAGAAGAAGAAGAAGAAGAAGGGAGTCGTTCGTCGGGCGGGATCTCTGTGGCTTCGTCTCACTCTGCTTCTTTCTCTCTATACATCTCCCTATATTATTCGGCTAATATATGAGGAGACAGTTTATGTTGTCCAAGTGTTATAACTCCCTCCAGTGCAATATATCCCAGAGAATAGTAACAAGATAGAGTAAAGTGTGGAGGAGATGAGACTCACAGAGCAATTGCTTTAACTTGCATTACGCTACGTTATTTTAACTTACGGATCCTTCCCTCTTCCCTTACGCCCTACTACTATACGTACTTAACTTACGTTTATGCTATGCATCTATTACTTACACTTTTGCTTTGCTACTATTTAGCTAGCTACCTACCTACTTGTCCACAATGAATGTTTAGAACATGCTACATACTCTCGTATGCAATCCAGTTCATGTACAGGCAATTTAAATAGGTGTTCATGCTACTACATCCTTCTGTGAGCTTTCCAACCAACTCTTTAGATGTAGCTAATCGTATTTCCTCTTCCTATCTACTCCTATTTACTACAGTCCCTTTATATTGCATTAACGACCACTATTTTACGAACATCTAGCTCTTATAAAATAGCTACTTACCCACAGTCTCATAACAACTGTACACTGTGCATGCAATAGTAAAGTCATGATAATAATAACTAGGCTTCGACTACATTATTAAGTACTACCACTTTAAATCTACTAGCTAGACACATAATACATTAGCGAGGAGCCAAAGGATAAATCCAGCTGATAGAGTGAACTTAAAGCTAAGTACACTTCTATGATCCCTATTTTCTATTGTCATGCACACTGTACTCCTTCTTCCTAAATTGCAA
>JABASI010006897.1:0-10367 GCA_019776505.1 Tomocerus nigrus
CTTCTGGTTCGGTCAGGCTACTGTGCTGTGACGTAGTTAAGGTAGTAGGGAGGGTGAAACGCCTCAGGTAATGGAAGCCCCATTACAACTTGTGGAAGGTATCAGTTCTTACTCAGTGGATACTTACAGTGATACATGCACTAAGATTCAGATACTCGTTCTTTGAAGACAAAGGACATGATAAGGTTATCGACGCGATGTACACAATAATACATCTCGGCGTGTGCTTTTATTCAGTAAGCACTGCATTAGGAGGAAAATGTATCGTTCATTTTATAAATTCGATCACACAATTTGATACCAAATGGATGGGTAAATTATTTTCCTCATATTTTCATAGCCACTATTCCAAGCACAATTATTTAAGTGTTAATATTATTTGGTAGTTTTGTCTTTATATCCTCCTGGTGAGTTAATTTACTGATTTCTTTTCCTGATTTACAATTCACTAACCTAAATCGTTTAATACATTTATGAGCGAGAAATCAATGAATTCTGCAAATAGCTTAATTTCTCCGTAATTGCGTTTATGTACGCTATGAGACTTTCACCTTCCTTTCAACATATTTCCGACGTATAGTTTGCGAGGTGAAAGTTCTATATTATGGATTAAGAAGGTAGCAAATATTAAACCCCAAATTTTTTTTATGTTTACAGAAATAACTAAAACAAATGCTGTAAAGTCATGTTCTAAACTGCAAGATTGTTTCATTATAATGATGTTACTATCTGGATATGTGGTTACACCATTGCATCAATTTTTCTACTGGAGCGATCCTTGTCGCAGCGTCTACCCAGTCAACGGGTTTATGTTTGGGGAATCATGCAGAACAGTGAGCAGGGCTGTGTTTATTCCGGGGGCTCTTTTCGAATGGGCAGCAACTGCTTCAGGGAATACCTTATTCAGTTTCTACACCGTAACATTATTCATTACCGCTCAGCGGCCACTCTACAGACTGACACAAATCAGGTCTTCAAATTACTTATATTCTTTTTATCGAAACTGTTATACAATGTTCCTCTGATGTATTTAGATTTTTGTTTTATATTGGAAATATTTTTCAAATTTAGCCACCCCCATGTAATAAGGAACCTACTCAGGGATAATTCTAGCGCATTGCCAAAACTCTACCGAATGATTTCTATCATATACAAAATACAGGAATATTGTTTCCGCTACATCATGAATCCCATCACCTCAATGGTTTTGTACACCATGTTTGTCTTAACTCTCTTCTGTACGCTGTCTTTGTATGAAACATTAAGTCTTCAGGCGTATCTCATATTTCCAACGCTATTTTTTGGAGTCGCAATAATTGCGTTTGCCATCATACAGACGTTTGGTAGAATTCACTATGTATCCCTCTTATTTCTTCATAACTGGAGGTGTCAACTGAATCATCACCAAATATTGCAACGAAAGTTTTTGAAATCATGTTGCCCACTGAAAGTAATGAGAGGAAATAGACAATTTGAGACAGCGACTGTGCTAGATTATTATAATTCCGCTTTTAATGATACTTCGTCACTGTTAATATCAACCTAGTGAAAATGAGACTCATACTACTCATATAGGTACATACTTAATCATTTAGCAGAACATGCACATAAGTTTGTTAATTTGGACAAAATACATATTACAATTATTATACCATTGCATTGCTTTGCATTATTTTATTTATACTAGGATTTAGAAGCTTGTTATCGTAAAAAAGTACAATTGTATAGGTTGAGTTAGCCCGAGTGAACCTCAAAAATGTGAAATAATGTATATGATAAGTATAAGTTGTTGATAAATGGAATTTAGAAGCTATGATATGCAATGTATAGATAGCGTTTGTCTTGTAAAACTACTGTTAAAGCTGAGTCGTTGTGTAATTGTGTATTGTATTTTTGAACCATTTGCATCTATCATTATTACCTTATCTATACCTAATTGAAAATAAAACTAATGGATGGTATATCATTTTAATCAAATCAATTCTGTGAACTGGCAAACACGGAACTTATATAATCGATAATACCTAGGTTCCTCTATCTATAATAATATGCTTTTTCTCTGCTGTTTTTCGGGGTGTACTCGGGGTTCGGGAATAATGTTAATGATTAAAAGGCAGCAAATGCTCACTGGCTCGCCGCTCGGCGACGCGGACACGGTTATTTGATGTATGTATGTATTTTAAGTAATACTTATATTGAGAACATGCCTTTCCACGTAATAAATTAGTATATGTAGAATAATGGAGTCAATTCATTGTTCACGCAGCGATCTTTAAGTATACATGTATAAAAACTTTTTAGTGCTGGTAGCTAACTATTAGAATAAGAGATAGCCATTAAGTACCTAAGTAGCTATAAATTCTACAGCACCTCCAAACAATTGTACGATGAGCAACATAATTTAAGAGAAACTTCACTGCCCAAGAACGACCTAAAACATTTATGCATTCAACATTATTGCCTTTTCATATGCCGACTTGCCGACTATGTTTTTCAAAATTGTTAAAAAAGCTATGTACCTTCCTAAAGAAAAGGTCATCTAAGAGGAATAATGAATATTTAGAAGATTGTATTGTAAAAATATATTATTATGTATTAACTGATTAGAACAAAAGCTATATGAAGGATAAAAATTATGTAGCTGCATGCTCATACACAACTAATAAACTAAGAGTAAATGTAATATTATTATCATTATAGGTATTTTCTACAGTGTAAGCATATTATTATAGGCACCTAAATATAGTAATATGCTATTATAAGTTTATAAGTGCCAAAATTGGGAGGTGATGTAAAATGTAAGTAATGCATAATTGCTATCAATTAATTACAAAGCTACAGATCTGTAGCATAATTAGGTAATAATTATATGTATTATATTATGTATCTGCAGATAAAATTGAATTAATTTTTCATCCAGCATTAATCACTTAATTACTTAATTCCCTCTTTATACTAATATCCGTACTCAGCATGTTGCACTACAATATTGGGAGTAGCGTTACATAAAGGGTCGAAAGCTTACATTTTAAAATCCATTCATTGCACTGCACACTGTGGGAACTGTGGGATTAGTGGGATACATGAAACATTTAGAGTTTGTGATTTTCTCATTATCTGGATGAAAATAAATCATCTGTATTTCTCATGGTGAATGGTGGACGTGGACGTGAATGGACATAATACATTATTTGTTAATGCGCTATATAGAAGTCATGAAAGCTGCAAGTTGTGACTCTTATGAGAATGCATTAATTAAATTGAAGTCAACTATATATACATAAGTAGATACACATAATGAAAACATCCCTAAAAGAAAATAAAAAACTTGCATTTTTAAACACAGAGAGCACACCCTAAATAAAGTGTAGGATTATGTCAATCCGATGGATATAATTATTTACATTCAGAAAATGTCACAAATGAGAGATGAGGAGCTTGCATAACATAACGACATAAGTGGTCAGTTTTATGTATATTCCATGCGACATGACAGTGACAGCTACATAACTACAAGTTTGATAACTAACTCATCATGGATTACTGCTAATCACAATTGATAAAATAATATACCCTGGTATCATGTGCCTAATTTTAAAAAGCTATAAAAACTTTTACACTCTTCCGTTTCCTACACTTTTCTTTATATTGAGTTTGTATCAGGGAAGATAGAAAAATGCGTTTCCTCTTCCGTGCTTCGTTAGCTTTACTCTTTCTCAGTGTGGTGGCAGCCAGGTTCGACATTATCAATCAATGGAACGGGGGATGGCACGGAGTTTTATATATTGAAATCGAAGAGGTAAGTCCATGTTAGAAAATTGTATATTTATTCAGTTTTTTCAATTAATAAAATGAAAATATTCGATTATTATAGGAAATTCATGGATGGAATGTGTTGATAGAATTCGATAAAGCAATTGATACATTAGAGGTATACATACATACTATTTTGCTATCACTGAATTAAAATGTTAATACATACTGCTTCCAGTTCCTCAATTTTAGTGAATTGTGCTTATTGATGTCTTATATCTGTAAATCCTAAGGTTTTTAAAGCTCATATCACCCAAAATCAACAAAACCGCATCTACACTCTGGTAAATGAACCTTGGGACGCAGATCTGCCAGTTGGTAGCATTTTTGATCTGGATTTCATTGTTCGCTATCCAGAAAACTCATCCCCTCCAGTTCTTATCTCAGCCTTCATTAATGGAAGGCCAATTGATATAGGCACGTAAATAACTTTGTATTTAAAACTGTATATATTCTAATAAACAACACAAGCAGACTACGATAAGCATTTTCAAGAATACCTTTTCAATGTGGTTTACTGTTATAGGAATTACTCCAACTGGTGTCACCACCCCATCGACAACACCAGGTACTGGACCAACGACAACGACAACACGCCCTCCTACTACCACACGTCCTCCAGGTCAAGGTTATGACTATGGAGTAGTCCTTGGACTTTCATTACTTTTCTACGAGGCTCAAAGAACTGGGCCATTGCCAGCAGACAATAGAGTGCCGTGGCGTCAGGATTCATTCTTGAATGATCAGGGAGATGGAGGATTAGATCTCACAGGGGGATATTTCGATGGTAATATTTGTCTTATTTCATCATTAGTTTATGTCATTAGTTTATGTCATTTCATTGCCTTTGTATATAGATTCTTGTGAGACTTTAGACAATTTCGGTGACCTACAAAGGTCACCTCGCCGAAGATGTACCAATGTCCCTCCTTTATTCACTAGGACATGATACTCGTATATTATGGCTCGAAATGGTATAGAATTTAGGAATTTAAAAAACTTTTGTTTGCATAGGTCAAATTAAATTATCAACTCATTCCTTACACTTGCCAATTTGTGTCTCACTTTATTAGAATATTTTTATACCTGCAGTTTGAATATTAATTGCTGAACCAAAGATCATAGAATAATGGATCAAAGGGAAATTATCAGAAAGTAGAAACTTATTGCGTAAAAGGAAATATTTGTATTCTGATGTGTGAATTTGATTGCATATTTCATAGCTGGAGATCACGTCAAATTCGGCTTCCCCTTTGCAGGCTTCACAACAATCTTGGGATGGGGTCTTTTAGATTACAAAGAAGGATATGTATTTGCTAATGAATATGACAATGCTCTTAAGGCAATTAGATGGTCATTAGATTACTTTATTAAGTGTCATCCATCTCCAAATGAATTCTATGGGCAAGTTGGACAAGGTGGTCCTGATCACGCTTACTGGGTGAGTAAAATACTATTGCGTTTTGCCTTTGAATTTAAACATAATACACGATGTGTAATATTATACAGTTTCCAGTCGCATTTAGATTTATTATGTAAATGAGGTAGATTTGTAAAACGTTGTTTATGTAAACAATAGGGACGCCCCGAAGATTGGCCAACAGGATCACCCCGTCCTGCTTACAAAATCACAGCATCAGCTCCAGGTTCCGATCTTGCTGCAGAAGCTGCAGCTTCTTTTGCAGTTGGCTACCTTATTTTCAAGGATTCAGATCCTACATACGCAGCAGAGCTCCTACGGCATGCTAGGGAGCTTTACAGCTTTGCTAACCAATACCGAGGAAAATACAGCGATTCTATCACAGATGCTCAAGCCTTTTACAAGTAAGAGTAGATTAGAGGATATCTCTCTTTGCCCGTAATATTATGTATATGGATATGGCAATGTTTTGAACCATTAGATTGTCCAACGACATTTTCAGTTAAATGCATATTTTGTTTCAGCTCCTGGTCAGGTTTTGGTGATGAATTGGGATGGGGTGCTGCTTGGTTATACAGAGCAACTAATGAGTTCCAATACTTAACTGATGTGGAAGCTCATTTCAACGAATTCGGATTGTCAGCTCGCCCACAAGAGTTTGGATGGGACGATAAAAAAGCGGGTCTTCAGGTATTACACTGTCATCAATTAATTGATTTTGAGAAATTCCAAACACTAACTATCGCTACTAAAGTATGTATATTTGATCCTTTTCAGGTTTTATTAGCAAAAATTACAGGAAATCAAGTATACATTGACGAAGCCAGAGCATTTTGCGATTTCATTGTTCATGATATTCCTCGTTCTCCTAAAGGCTTGGCTTTTATTTCTCAATGGGGTGCCCTTCGACACGCGAGTAACGTTGCATTCATCTGCCTTCAAGCTGCTGACATAGGAATCAATAGAAATGAATACCGTATATTTGCCAAGTCTCAGATTGGGTACATGTTAGGAGATACTGGAAGAAGTTTCGTTGTTGGCTATGGAAATAATCCCCCACAAAGACCTCATCACAGATCTAGGTAAAGTATGCAATTAATCGCGTACATTTATTGTAATACAATTTTAATACCTGCTTAAAACTTAAGATAACGTGTGTCTATATCTAATGTTTTATTGCCTTCACAGTTCGTGTCCAGATAGACCGCAGGTCTGCGATTGGGAAGCATTCAATAGTCCAAATCCTAACCCACAAACTCTAACTGGTGCTCTTGTAGGAGGACCTGATCAAAATGACGTTTACGAAGATAATCGGGATGATTACATAAAGAATGAAGTAGCAACAGATTATAATGCAGGTTTCCAAAGTGCTTTGGCCGGTCTCAACTATTTGCAGTATATTGGGGAACTTCCGTGAGAATCGTGTCATTCCGTTCCTTCATCACTGCTAAGAAATGTTTAACAAAGTGGCAAATAATTTATTTCTCTAAGGATATCAAAGATGCATGTAAACAATACTGTTATTCTGAAATAATAAATTCTTTTATTGTGTCCTTTTTAAGTTTCATATTTAACTAGGTATAGGTATGTATCATTAAATTCATTAAAATTAATATGCATATTCATTAATTCACATAATAACAAAATTCCACTCTTATAACATTCAACAACAAACACAATTTCAAACATCAATGAATAAAAATCGAAATACTAATAGAATACACAGTTGCAAAGCAAGTAGTTAAACCTAAGGACACACGTCTTAGGTATTTGAAGCATCAGTAATCAGTGTACCACCTAATTGGTGGTATAGCCCTTGTGTTTTTGATTCAATGTAGTCAAAACTCATTGAAAATTAATTTCTACTGTCATTAGAACTGATGATACTTGAAAAGTATGTAAATTAGGCTTCATACTAAGCGATAAAACAATCGTTTCGTGTTCATCCCCACTTTCAATTGATGACACTATTACTGATTACCGATTGCAAATGAAAGCGACAGCATAGGACATTAATAAGCAGAAATTCTCAAGTCTGAGTATTACGAGTGCTACTATGAGTATTTACCTAATAGTCTTCTTGACGATTCTTGGTTCTAATCTAATTTTGATTGTTTCACGGGTAATGGGAGAAAGAGGCCGGAAAGTAATAAAAAAGCATATAAAATGTACATATTAGGTACCTACTGCCTAAATGCATGTAAGGTGCTGAGAAGAAGTTTCACAGATTGTCTTTCATAATTGGCATCCAAGATTACAGTCATCATATTCTCATTAGTCACCAAAACCATTTCATGGGGATGGGTGTCAAATTAGGATTATAAGACCCTATAGACACACGAAATTTATGCAATAAATATTCTCATGCATTTCAGCAGCATATCGGTGTATGGAATATTGTGTATAGTAAAACTCTGATGCATTCAATTTAATTTCCAGACAAAATGATCAACTCTAACTAATATAATGGTGACGACCTTACTGTGATATTCAGGACGCACACTAGACTTCAAGGTTAGTATTGAATCTGGAACCTACCCTAGAGGATCTTTTTTAGCCCATTACAGATTATTTTTAATTCAATTAATTTAGCACCACCCTTACCACAGTAAATAGTACTTGAGAATTTTTATTCACTAGGTACGGTACGGTACGGTACAGCACTTACTTGTACTTACTTGTATAATGCTATCCAAATTGACATTAAAACTTTTTGGAATTTTAATAAAATTATTTTTGTTTTGGAAGTCAATTCCTTATGATTGGAATGCAAAATCAGAGCAGATGGTGGAGATACAGTCATACAGGAAAACAATACTGTGGAAAATCACCATAAGTTTTCAAAGTTTTTATGCTGTTTTTCAAATTTTTAGCTTCTTCTACAGTTATAAATTTCTGAATTCCCCTCTTAAGGATATGGGAATTCATGCAATCTTAGTTGCGGCTCATGTCTGGGTGGCTGTTTCGCATATCCCAAATGTGATTGCCAGGAAAGATCTTCTGCAATTCTTCAATACAATTTTGAAATTCGAAAAAACTTGGCGAAGTACTTAACTTTGATCGCTAACTTTGATAACAGTTTTTTCAGTAATTATATTGTTTCACTATTATTCGTGTTGCTGTAATTTGTCATTATTTTCAGAAAACTATGGGATAACAACTACTGCTGTTGAAAAAGATAGCAGTAAAATTTTGCTGCTTCTGTCCTTTCCTTGGTGCTACTGCATTTCACCAATAATGCTATTGCTGTTTCTCAACGATCCTTATAGTCCACGATATATTAGTAGCATTATTTACAAACTACTGGAGATCTCCCTCAAAGACAGTTATGGGGGGACATGTTATTATACTGTTCTTTTCATTGCAAGCTTTATTGAACTGTGGATGATCTTTGTACTGTGCAGCTCTTCATATTTCTACTTATTCATGCTCCATATAGCAGTAAGATGTCAGATACATTTTGTTCGTGATATAAGGTAAGGTTAGTTTTTAGAATTCCGAACTAGCACAGTAATATAATTTATATATTCGACTCTGATCGAAGGGTATTTATGCATAAAAATAAATATAGGTACTTAAATATTCAGAAAATGTCATTATGCAACTATCATTTTTCTTAAATAAAATCAAATAAATGTTTTTTGAAACTAGCCAAAAAGAATTCCTGGAAAAATATCAACGGAATCCTGTAAGGTTGATTATCATCTACAGAACTTTGCAATTAATGTGTGGTCATCAGAATAATTCTTTCCGATTTTTCATTCATGGACCATATGCCTGCTTCTTAGCATCACTTAGTACGGTTTCTTTTTATTGTACATTTCGATTATTCAATGCTATAAGCTTAATGGCATATGCTACATTCCCACTTTTGAGCGGCTGCTGCATTGTTAATTTTATGTTTTTCTTCGGATCGGTTTCCCAAATTTCTCCAGCCGCGAATTCGTTTTTGAATAACTGGAAGTACACGTTACGTAAACGAAACCTTTGGCATAAATTGTATATTCAATCTTGTTGTAAACTCCGTGTTTGTATATTTGATGATCATGTGAAAGATTACTTTGTTTTGAGTTTCCTTTTCTTTATTTTTAACATGACAGTAACCCTTATTCTGTGTAACAACTGAAATTACGCATTTATATCGACAAAACAAAACGATAAATAATACTGATTTGGCTTGCCAAGATTTAATTACCGAAGTTAAAATTACCTAAATGACTAAACTATACATAAATTGTAGATTGAGATAGTTGGCAAAATAATAATATGCTTCACACAACACAGGGAGTAAATACAAATAAATACAAACTTACCAATGATCTATAATCTCAAGCAATCTGTAATAATGTCAGTTTTTTCATTGATTTCTTTACAAACTTGTAATTAATTATTACCTAAATATGTGGCTCTAAAATATAAAGCTTTATCCCATGTAACAAAGTGGAATGCTAGTAAACCTGAATAAAGATGGCCGTGTAGTAAAAGTTTCAAATTGTGTCAAATATTTCTTTGTTGCTAGTAATGGTAACGGTTTCAGTTCAATAAAATTATTGACAGCGACAGCAACCTGTAATGTTATACAAGGCGAACTAAACCATGCGTTCACTTATTCTCCCACAGCGCAAAATGATATTGTTGGAGTTTTGTATGATTTCTGAATTTGTACTAGACTAGACCTGCCGATGATAATAAAGTTGCCGAGTCACGCGTTTGAGGTTTCAAAATAATATTACTTCAAAGGTAAACTAAAGACAAAAAATATCCACTTTTATTTTTATGTAATATTGAATGTGAATGTACGTAATTAATTTGGTTGTTTTATGTTCTGACCTCTGACTGACACATTGTGTTCTCACTATATTTTATTTTATGGTCAACCACCAGCCACAGACAGTGGTAAAGTACTCTTTCATGATGTTCAAGTGGAACAAGAATTTCAAAGAAACTGCATTTAAATCGCATAACTTGGTTTTGGTAAGTGGGATGCTGGAGACTATGACAAGTTATCTTTTCTTGATTTACATAATATTATTATGGCATACAAGGGCGTAGCCAGGAAATTCATTTGGAGGGGGGCTTCACTTTTTTATCACTTTTAATTAGCCCTAATTTGCGCGCAGCGCCAAAAATTTTG
>JABASI010006898.1:0-10362 GCA_019776505.1 Tomocerus nigrus
CAAGATTCGTCCTCGTATTGTGATACTTTTGCAATATTTAATGATTATTATGTCCCTTTTAGATCAGGGATTCATATCAAAGGATATTTCATTGAATTCCTTAAAAACTTTTGTGGGTTTGACATTACTAATGTTTCTGAGAATTAACTATTTAAGATCAGTTGTAAATAATGCATTATTAATCAGGTAGTATGATATGCAAATGCATGATTTAGAAATGACTGTTTCTTTAACCGAAATGCATTTTGAATGGGCAATAATGGTTTTTGAGACATGTCACAAAATCCTCTGTTTTGGGACGATTTTATTTTCAGCAGCCATTTGTTTCGTCAAAATAGGAGCAATGAAAATGCTATTTTTCCTAGGATATTGGGCAATAGCATGAAATTGGTTGCGACTCCCGCTTGCCCCATTAGTTCTTTACTTCCGTAGAGTTTCTGTTGTGTGATAGTAATATACATGTCGCTCCGTGGCCACAACACATAATGCCACTATCTAGCTACGCCGCCTGACTCTGCAATTTATCTCGTTCTTATACTCCCTCTTCTTGTTCATTTTCCCCGTTTATTTATAAGTATAGCAAGGGTAGCATATAAGAATTTAAGTACCTATATAAGGAGCTTAACACCATTAGCACGAGATGTTTTATGACTGCTGCAGGTTCTTGTCTTAGAACTATATAGAGCTCAATAATATAACTACTATGTGTATATAGAAAGAAACTGCATGATATCATTATATTATGTCAAACGTAGTCTTATAGCATAAATAATGCATGTTATAGCGAATTGAAGGGACTTTAGTTTGTATTTTCTTATTTTCTATATAGCATTTGCATTGATACTGAGTCATAGCGTCCGTCCAGTTAATTTGATTTTTAGATTACATTGCAATTGCATTTTACATGTAAGTAGACGTAAGAGTATATGTCTATGCATAATCTTAAGCATTATAGGTCTAAAAGACACATTGTGCATGGATGGAATTGAATTCTCATGCAGCGTCTCTATAGCTCTTTCAAATAAGGGAAATACACGAAAGAACATTTTACTAGTTTTAGGGTCATATGGTTTAAGCTTGAATTTTCATTTCGCATTTCTATTGCCCTAAGTCCATTTTCTTTTATGTAGATATTTAATTATTCTGAAAATTTCCAATCATCTATAAATTTGTGTAGACGATAATGATTATTATGCATTTATTTCATATAAGAACTTAAACTATATCTACTACGATCGTAATAATAATAATATATCAAACGCTTTCAGTTTGTAATTAAAGCTCCTCCGAAATAATGATGATATAATATGGTGTTAATCGGGGTATCAGGACAAAAAGCTAACATCTCAGCTTAGTCCTCAGAGTCCTCACACTGGAAATCTGCTCATTTCAACATTAGGGAATATTAAATACTCCTACAGCACATTTTTAATTTGACGTTTCGTTTTACATATAATTGGAATTGGCTCGTCTTTCATGTCAAAGAATTTTAGCGCTAAGTATGCCAATTTATTGTATTAAATTGTAGTAGAAAAGGTTGTCAGTTTCCAAATGCTTTTGAGAAGACAGAAAATCAATGATAGTTTGGAAATCAGAATTGGAGAATGGATAGCTGAAAGGTTTTTCTGCTCAATCTAATTCATCGTGAATCGTGACGACGTATTTTAGATTTAGAGATAGGAAGATCGGTGAAAGAAAAGTCGAACTATCTGCATCTTATTATTAGGTTGCAATAGTCCAACTATGAAATACCTAGGTATCTAACAACACAACTATATAATATGCTAATGTAGCATAGAAATATGCAAGCCTTACAGCATATCTTCTTGAATGCATTTGTTCTTCTTGTATAAAGCAGGCTGATAGTTGATACTGCAGTATAGACATCGGCTTTATACTCAGCATGAATATTTAAAAGAGTTTACACTTGGAGCATTGTAATTTACGATGACATGTATAGCTTGTCCCTATGTGAGTAAGTATATGTCTAGGGATATAAAGAAAATAAAGATGCTATATAGAAAGAAATATCTTGCTTAAATAACTATAAGTCTATGCATGAATCTGTACTTTTTTAACAAAGAAGTTAGATAAAAAAAGAGACACGTGTACCCTTATGCTGTGGGTGGTGGTGGTGGTGGTTTTTGGTGGCTGTCTACTATAAGAAAATCATAGAATGCATATAAGTCCATATACAACCGTAATCTAATATAAAATTCTTTAGTAGTTAAAATTTAATATTGTTTCTACATGTATGACTAACAATTTCCTTTGATATATTTCAGGAGTAACTGAGCGAAAAAATCTGTCAAGATGTACGTGTTCGTCTATGGAACTTTGAAGAGGAATGAGCCTAATTATCATTGGATGGTTAGCCCCGAGAATGGCAAGGGAATATTTGTTGCCAAAGGGAAAACGATGAAGAAATACCCATTGGTCATTGCCTCCCGCTACAACATCCCATTCCTTCTTGATGAAGCCGGCGTTGGAAATGTAATCCTATGATCTTATGCTCTACTATTTACTTTAATGCACTCTACGATGATGACAACTCTTTTATAATGATTTTTCGGAATATTTCAATGAAAATCTGTCAAATACTTATTTTTCAATGGAAGTTTTCAAAGAAAACTTGTTTTTGAATCTAAACGGACTTTTTGAGTTTTTAAATGAAAATCTCAAAATATGTTTTATGAAATGAATTTTTTAGAATTTTTGAATGAAAATGCCTGAAATATTTGTTTTGGAAGAATTTTTTGGAACTTTTTGAATGAAAATGTGCAAAAAATTGTTTTCAATGGATATTTTTCGAAATTTTTGAATTGAAACGTCAGAAATATTTGTTTTGGAAGAATTTTTTGGGAATTTTTGAATGAGATTGTATAACGTTTTTGTTTTTCAGAACATCGAAGGAGAGATTTTCGAAATCGATGAGAAAATGCTGCATAGCTTGGATATCCTTGAGGAAGTGCCACATTTGTACACTCGTCGAGTTGAGGATATCATTGTTGGGAGCAACGTTGTCCAGGCTTGGTGCTACTTCTTGCATTCTTTCTACCCGGATATGATGCGGTGCAAGCACCTCGTGAGCTACTCATCCGCCGACAGGACTCACAACATGCCCTACATTGCCAAGTACTACCGGGATCAGAACTACGATCACCGCGTCGAGGTCAAATACATGATGTAAAAATACAAATCGATGAGATTCAAGTGCTTGTCCAGATTTCCGGTTTATGTTGAACTACAGGGATTTGAATATTCGCATACTTGGACTTTAACCGCGCGTCGTAAAAATGTATCTCTCATAAATAACTGTTACTTCTCGTTATTAAGTATTGTATGATTTATCATTTGCTGCAAATTGTATTAGATTTTAGCCGTAAGGGGGGCATTACGCCCCCGAATTATTCTCACTAAAGTTTTTGTATGAACTCGAACTGAATAAGACTAAGTAAGTAAAGTATGTTACCTTTTCGCTTGAAAGTTTGGGTTTATTATTAGGTATTTATCTAAATATTCCATTTTCTGGACAGCTCTTCGAGGTATTTCAATTCAATTTTTTTGTATGTCATGAACTGTGCTTGAATGTAAGAACGTTAGCTTTAGTGATGCATTATATTGTACTTGAGTGCACCGATGATCCTTACGTTTTTTGGGGTATAATTGAGAAAATCGAATAATTTACCAAATAAATTTTGTTTTGAATCCAGTGGGTAGCTCTTAATATTATTATATTATATGAGATAAGATGTTGTTTGTGAATAAAATATCGTGTCTGTAAATACATTATTTTGCAAATACCCAACTCTCTAACTAACTATAGACATTCATTCATCATTTCATCCACACATGCAATTATACCTATACCTTGCATACTTGAATCGTTTATAGTTCTCTTTCGCAAATGACATGGTACTTAAATCCTGCCGACCTAAACAACAACCACATAAATAGAAAATTGGTGATGAAATGAGTGAATGATGGCTGTATTGCTATCACATATCGATAAATATAGGTGACCAATGTTTGAAGAAGGTAAATAATTAAATAGCAATAACAAGTACTGCGTAGACTACGAAATTCCGGCTTGAGCCTTGTTTTCATCAATCACTCATGTGTAATTTTCAATCACGGGTAATTAAAAGAGTCTCTCCACACATTGCATGTTGACATTTGGCGTAAATGTGTCGTGTCAGTGTCTAAATGACGGTCTGCCTACTAAGAAAATTGATTATTTATGTAATTATCTATTCAGTCCAATTGAATATTGTTTTTATTTAATCTACTTACCTACCTAATGCCAAATGCCCCAGTGGTATGTTAAATTCATCATCTACAATTAAATTGTTATGTAGTCCAAATCCAATCCAAACTCAATTTAGAATTTCATGCTCATGTCAACTACAAGGACTTACTGTCTTAGTGATTTATAAGGAAAACAAAACATGTTTAATGTATGTACAAAGCCCACAACTTCGCAATTGCACAGAGACAATTTCTGTTAGTTGATAAATATACAAGCGTATGAGGTTTAGTTAGAGATTAGATACAACTCTACAAGAACTAGTAATGTTTCCGACTGTATTCAAGATCAACTGTACAGGAAAAGAGAATGTCATATTATTTTGTATACTTGAGCGGAAAAATGAATGTTAAAACTTATACATTTACTTATAATATTATTGTAACAAGTTTCTCTTGTCACACCTGACAGGACACGTGCGGTGCGTACTCTTTAAATCCAATTATCTCCACACATTCTTTATTTATAAGATTTTTTTTGACATAAATACTATGTACTATCTTGGCCCTAGTATACCTACCTACATATATCTGTACTATTTGTATAATGACATCCCAATTCCCAATACCACAGGAATTTTTTACGAATCTTTTTTCTTTCATTCCTACAGAATAATCTACCTACTTTCTGAACTAGATTTGGCCCAATATCTAAAAAAGAAAATCATTGTCCCCAAATGTTCAGAAAAAGTCTGTGATAATGGTAAAGTAACATAAAGTACAAAATTGCCATGCTTGATTTCCTCGGAAGTCACTTTATGGTAACACATATTTTTACATCTGCTTCAAACTTTCATAAATGCGCATGGATTGTGCGAACTACGTAAATAGTTAGCAATGTTCTACATGCATAATAGTATACTTTAATTTCTCTAGAATAATTACCGTGCTTAAAATCACATAATCTCAATTTCCCATGAAGTAATGCAAATTGAGATTTAAAAAAATCTTGTAAATGGATATTTAGCTTTAGGAAGATGTCGCATTAAACCCCAGATACTGCTAAAAAAGTTTAAAATTCTAATACATATTCCGTATAGGCTTTTACTGTTATTTTTCAATTGAATAATACGTGAGAAAGTTTGAACGAAGTGTTTCAGACTGTTCGTGAGATATTGGAAAACGACACAGACATAGACCTACAGACTTACAGACTACTTTAGGACACGACTAATCGACACGACACGCCATCCCCACAAAAGCAGCTTACGCTACAATAAAAAGGTAAAGCAGGTACCTGAGTATTTAGTAATTTCTTTGGGGCTAATTAAGGTATAATCTGATAATGTGACAATGCTAATCATTTAGTAACTTTCAAAATCTAATATTTACTATGCCAAAAAATCAGTGGATTACACCACAGAGCTACTGTTAATATCATTATTCGAAATGTCATGATTACTCCACTATGAGCTATAAAGATTTGTGCAGGTGAAAGGGTTAGGGGTTAGTGTATGCTTTTCAAGTTAACAGTGTAACAATGTATCGTGTCATCGTCCTGTGATATCATAATACCCTTTACATCACAGATTATGTTTATGTACTTTCGGCCTATTATGCGTTATGTAAAATGTTTGTTAGTCACAGTCACAACGAAAGTGCAAGTTGCGTTGCATTTTTAAGTTTGGAAATATTTGTGCGTTAGCCAACGATTAGGCTGAGCGCATCTCACAATCAATGAGCAACTTACTATCTCGAATTGTATGACACAAGAAGAAACCTGTTTTGATTGTATATACATAAGCAGAAAAACATCAATCATATATCAAAGTGACGTCACCGTCACCTATGATCAAATTCTACTAGTAAATAATTATTTACTTTCATCTAGAGTGTAATTCTAAACTAATTACACAATATCCACACGAGGAATTCTACAAAATGCAAAATGGAACTTGCAAAGTCAATCGTTACGAGGAATGTGAGACAACACGTCAAAAAGACTTAAGACAATGTCATTTAATGATACTGTTAGTAAGAAATCCCAATAATTAACTTTTAAATGACAATTTAGTTTTTATTTGCTAGTTGCATGTCATCGTTTACGTACTTTCAGGCATACAAAAACACAAAATATTTTTAAACACGAAATTCCAAACATTTAAAGAAACATGCTATGCATGTATTTCTTGAAACTACTTAAACACACACGATGATAGTTATAATATTTACTTTTAATCATAGTTACGCTGTACAATTCTAAGATTACTTATTATCTATTTGAAAGACAGTTTCAGCATGACAAGCAAACTTTCTAACCCAGTTTTAAATGGATTCTAAAGCAAGATACAGAAAACAATTACGGTATTTATTTCTATTTTAAGACTTTTCTATAAAATAATGTTCTTAGTGCAGAACAATATTAAATGGTATCACCACCTAAACAATGCATATCCGAAAGTGAGCTAACCTGCCTTCGTGTCAACTGTATCTAATAATAATTTATTATAATCTACTAATCTTAGGCATTCTACATCCATGAGTAACTGTTTCAAAAGTCCACACACATTAATTCTCTTTCCCATATTTATGTGCTAATATTACTTTAGAAAATATTTTCTTTGATTTGAGTTCTTTGATATACACAGTGCAAAAGATTTACAATAAAAAAATTTCTATATCTGCAAGTGTGCATGGTGCAAAGTACAATTTGCTACAGATTTATATTTTTAAGAAGGCACATACAATTAGACGGACGTGTTTCTCGTCTCACGATATCCTGTTGCAGAGTGATCCGTCTACTGGTGGATTCAAATGAGATTTTCTCCAGGAATACAAAATGACAAAGGAGCTGACCCACATGATGACGGCAAGAAAGAAGATTGAAAGACCAATGACGCTGATGTAACACGCCAGGGCTATCCAAATTGTGAACAGTTCCATAGTAAAGATTTCGAAGGGACCTTAGAGTGGTAATCTGAAAGAATTTAAAGAAATTTAAAGAAAATCACCAATCACAAACTGCCTTAACATTACTACTGGCACAAATATTTATTCTGAATAAAAATTGCTCCAAAATTATGAGATATTCTAATAATAGCACAATGATAAGAAGATATAGAATTATACAAAATTATGTGTACTTATTGTTGAAAGTAGAAATCGTGGGATCTACGAGAAGGAGAATTCCTTATTCATGGACGTTTGGTTTTAGAATGAGAAGGGGAAGAATTGAAGTGGTCCTCTGATATTATTCCAAATAATGTTAAAGTAGGTCTTTCGCAAACATTATGATGCTAGTGCAACTGTTATTATGATAATCTCGCTAAGATGCTACCTCTAATGTTGTTTTTCATTTAGCCTTTCCCATTAACATTTCTGTAGACACTACTACTTTACAAGACATCGAACTCCATGAAAATAATATCATGCTATGCGTACCATATAAATATACCTACACACCAGTAGACTAGCATTACAAGGTATTACTGACATAATGTGAGGCGTGATATTGGCGTGCCTGGCCGGTGATATCTTAACTTATTCTGCTGCACTAGCCTAGGTATCTGTATAGGTACAGCACAGCTACAAGATGCATACAATTGTAAGAAGGTTGTAGATTCTATTGTTACACATGTAGATATGTTAATGTTTTTAAGAACACTTAGATGCATAAGAGAAGTACAGTTAAAGTCCATCCTGATCCTACAACATTTCCTATGTTTATTTTAGCAGTTGGCACAAAGTGTTTTGGTCGTGAAGAACAAGAGTGTCGTTTGGAATTTGCAATTCACCATTGTGCATGTGCATAGAAAGGCCAAAAGGGTAGTAGGCTACGAGTGTGTACTTGTTCTTGCTTTAAGTAGCGGTAGCTACTTTATGGGAATATCCACTCTGTCTGTTGGCTTGTCTGTCTGTTAACTCATGAACGGTTTGAGAGATTTGATTTAAATGTTAATGTGTTGATGGGATTGGGGCGGAGGTTGCTTTGAAAAAGCGTCAATCGGATGATCTTTTGACCTTTTACAGGGTGCACATAAAACAGTAGGTGCGATTAACCTACCTATGTAACCACTACACATTGGCGTCGTGGTTATGCCAAAACCCGTGTTACCACTACACGTCGTGGTTATGTTAAATTTACCCATGTAACCGTCAAACGTTGTGGTAATGTCGTTGAACTCGAATGATCCCATAGCCTTTTACGAGGTGCAAATCACATTCTGCCTCTACCGCTACTTTTTTTACAGGTGTTTTTATAATGGTTTATTAAAGTATACATAGGGTGATAGAAAATGATTGAAAAGAGTAGTAACAGAGTAACACCCTATTGCTAATACGAGACAACCTCTCTACGAACAATCTCCTCGTGCAACCAGCAAATCAACGTGTGCATGTGTAATTCTAATTGAATTTGGCTTTGTTTTCGAATTACAAGCTTTTGATAAGGAGACAGGGGACCCTCCAAATCTTTTAGTGCTTACATTGTCATGTACTTATTTCGAAGAATGAACAGTCATTCTGTGATCGTGTGATCTACATGTATTTGTAAGAGGAAGACAAAAGCTCTTAATTGTTCTAGCAGCAGGAATGAGTAGTTTCGCTTATTTGTATTGAATTTTGCTTTTAGGTCATTATTAGGCACTCACCTACTAATTACGAATTTACGAATTAGTTGTATTATAACTAGAAATATTAAATCGTTATACCTCTATCAAAAAATATCTTGTTGTCTATTATAGTAAGAATGAACATGATGTAATCCTCAGCATAGCACACTGATCAGAAGCATAACTATAATGGGGTCAAAGTTTTTGCTAGATTATTAGCTCTCCCTCAATCACTTACAGGTGCAACATTCAAAACATCGACACTTGCTGTACAAAGGTTTCTTAACAGATAGTACAATAACGTTTTATCATCAAAACAAAAAAAAATACTTTCACGTTATGATAATGACGCATTACTTTGCTGATTATACTTACAAACGTCAGTGCAATTATTTTATTGAGGAACAGAACCTAACGTCATGAGACGTTCATCGTCACAGTGCATTTATTGTTTGATTTGAAATCGAAAGAAGACACAGTAGTTTAAATGTAGGTAATACTGAATTTAGCATTTTCATATTATTTTCTTTGTAGCCTTGCCGAATGAGCTAGTTCTTACTATTAGTAATTACTTTTTAACAGTGGCATGTTAAATTGGTGTGCCATGGTCAAGGTGTTCTAGCTACTGCACAAGTTCAAACGTTAAGTGCTAAACATACTAACAGTTTTAAAGCTAGTCTTCACTGAAGCATTACTTATTGGTTATGCCATACATACCAGACCACCTAGCTAAACTTACGTTTATTAGCTTTTGTGCGATAATTATCTCTCAATGTTAATTATGACTTTGCCTAGATCACATAGAGGAAGTGCCAAGAATCTTTGTTAATGCATTTTCATTAGGCAATTTCGCTTTCTGTTTCATCGTGATAATCATGATGATCGTCTGCAAGAATAAAGACAATACTATTAAAATTATTTGTCCTTACGATTAGACGTCCTTTCGGAAGAGGGGGTTTATATTGGTATAATTAGCGTTGATTTTTAAGGAACATTAAGATGACCAATAGAGATTCAATTCATTTAGAGATGCATGTAAAAATTAACGTTTCCGGAATGGAACTACACACCTATTCTGTGTAGATCTTAATCGCGGTGTATCTCAAAGTTATTTAACTACTTTGTAAGCTAAACTACGTGTACGTACAAATAGGTACAGCTAGTTAATTGCACACGTTTCCGGCTGACATAATTTCTGGGATAAACTAGCCAATATTTAGTTATCTTACAACATACAAACTGAGTTTTTAACGAAAAAAATAATTACATCTAAATAAACATGTTAGGCGTGGGCTGACATGGTCAATAACACAAATTTATAATTACACAGATAGTGCCTATTCCATTACAAAATGGAAATGAGCGAATTTGGCGAATTAATTAATGAATCATTAGCTGAATCGGTCAGGTGAATCATGTCGGTAAAATAATTAAAATCAGAATCAGAAAATGGGGGTAATTATTGTTTTTTACTTACAATTAACGAAAGTTTTATTCCGCACATTCG
>JABASI010006899.1:0-10362 GCA_019776505.1 Tomocerus nigrus
ATTAGTTAAAATCGCATTCTATAGATATGAATATAAGACAATAATGAAGTCGCTTCTGATAATACATTCGTGTACATGAAATTTCGTAAAATGATGAGGAGTGAGGAGAAATATGATGTCTTTTTATGTCTAAGTCAACATTCCGTTATTGATCGTGCCATGGTAAAAATGTGGTATTATCCATATGATTTTGATGGATATTGTCGCGACAGTGTGTGGAATAGGTAGGTGATAGGTATCAGCTTAGGTGATAAAATGGTATTCTGCTATGGTTGTTGGGATTGAATTATTTATAGAATGTTAATTGGGGTCTTGTTATAAGCTGAGAGAACATGTTGATGGTGGGAATTTCCGTACAAAAAGAAACTAAGGTACATTACATTTTGGTTGGTTCACAACTTTGCTAGAATGGATATTGGAAAAGTTTAGGTAAACGCACACGATGCAGTACATAGTAAGGGAGGTAAACAGATTATTAATATAGATGTTTGCTGAGTCAGAATACAATAAGTTGCTGTATATCAAAAAGCTTTCTGTAATGATGTATATTAAATCTGAGAATGCTAATTATCATTTTTTAAAGATGGTAATGGAAATCAGACAGGTGGAAAAAGGTTTTAAAATTTTTTTACGATCAATACTGAGTACAGTATGGGAATAGGAATAAAATGTTGCATTTTGGCGGAATGTAATGTTCGACGGTAGATGGTGTGATCACTCTAGAGGGATTTACTACATATTTAGAAGATGGTGTAGAGATTAGTAGTATACATAGTTAGGATGACAGGGATGTTCAACACAAGGAAACACGGCGAGATATCTGCTATTTTCTGCACAATCCAACTCATAATATTTAATAAGAACTACTTGAAATTGCTGAAATATTACGGTATATAATATCTAATTAGAAATAAAATGTTCCCAACTAAGTACAAACATTCATCACTAAAAACACAATTAAAAGTGGGTATTGCTAATGCCTGATAAGTTTCAGATAGATTTATCGCTATACGTACTAATTATGGGGAGAAATTACAGATTTAGTTCACAAATAACCAACGTAAACTCTGATTTTTGAGTTGAGATTATAGGCTGAGATCTTATCGTAGTCCAAAGGTGAGGGTTGGACTGTTGATAATTGTCCGTCCATAGAAAGTGAAAATCTAGATGTTTCATGAGAAGATGGTTTGCAGAATATATGGATGGAAGAACATTGTATAATTTATCCAATCAATATGTAAGATGATGAAATTGGGATAATTTCCATAATAATAGTGATAGGGTTGATAAAAGGGTTATCATCAGATGTTAATTAATAATACGTGTTGGAGTACAGAATTATATCGAAAATAGAATAATGTTAATAGTAAAGGAATAAGGATGTGATCGTGTTATCGAAAGTAAAGACAAATCTGAAAAGAAGAAAGATGACACTGAATAGTATTAGCGGATGTTAGTGTCGGTGGAGTAAAGAGGTTCCAATATATGAGTAGCTTATGAAGAATAGGAATACAAAATGAATGATTACGTAATTATTTGTCAGAATTAGGATAAGGTAGCTAATTTTCAATGAAGATATTAGAATGGGTCTTAAAATTAGGCTGAAATAGAAAAATAATGTGTATGTTTATGTCAAAAGTCAGATGAATTGTAAAGAACAATATATCGAAAATGTTAGAAACTGAAAGAAATAGTAAAACGGTATTTTTGTGATAAGATTAATGAATTGGTAAATAAGAAAGGATATCCATAGTGATAGAAAGGACTGTACTATTGATACTATAGGCCGTAGTGTATACAGAAAAAATAGTTGTCATGTTAGTCAATTAGAGTGTTTAGAGACAGCGCGTGTGAGAGACAAAAGATGTAGAAGGTAAAAATTTAGTTAATGTGACAAGGGCTACTTTTTCTACTTTAGTGTAAAATCGTTGAATAGTAGGTCGGCCTTGTATAAATTGGACTCTCAGGCAAATGTTGGCTGACAAGATAACAAATGAAATAACATGTGTTATTGGGCTGGTCTTGGTGGTAACAGTAGGAGTAATGACTCGTATGTGGGTTAGCCTTGAAGAAACGTAACAAGAATTGGCAACTGGTAATGGATTCGTCGCTATTTACTATTGGAAAGTGTAGCTGGATAAAAACAATTCACGTAATAGTTGGAAAAGACTCATGTGAGATGGAAAACATACTAATCTTTGTACTGAGTTAGTCAATAGATATGATCCATTAGATTGAATGAAATGATCAATTTTTGAAGAACGACATTAAATCGTTTTAAATTAAAATGGGAGGGAAATTTTGAAAATCATGGATAAATCAGAAATAGTATGTGGGATATAAATCGAGTGAGGCTAGTATGGTTTAATTAATAAAAGTGATAACCTCACAAGAGTTAAAAAAATTGAGTAGGAAAAATAGTAGTTCGGAGAAACCTGGATAGCTGTGTATAGAAATGTCCTGCCTTCATATTAATGTAGTAGTATGTAAAGAAGTGACCTGGTAAAAATGCTATAGTTTAATAATGTAGATAGTCGAATGACAATAGATATGATCCATTAGATTGAATGAAATGATCAATTTTTGAAGAACGACATTAAATCGTTTTAAATTAAAATGGGAGGGAAATTTTGAAAATCATGGATACATCAGAAACAGTATGTGTGATATAAATCGAGTGAGGCTAGTATGGTTTATTTAATAAAGGTGATAACCTCACAAGAGTAAAAAAAAATTCCCTGGTTAGAAAGAACCCTGGATAGCTGTGTATAGAAATGTCCTGCCTTCATATTAATGTAGTAGTATGTAAAGAAGTGACCTGGTAAAATGCTGTAGTTTAATAATGTCGATAGTCGAATGTTAAGGTAAATGCAAGAAAGTAGATGGAAAGATTGAAAATCCTACAAGTACTATCCTATAATTGCGAAAAAGAGATATTTGTTATAGATAGTCGGATTTGGTGATAGTTAGTAATGACGGCAAAAGGAATATTCCCGGTCCAATGATGGGTTTCGTGATGTAAAAATGGAACTAGGTGGAATTGACTATTTTAAAATATTACTAAGTTTTGACTTCTTAATGAGGTTACACTGATGATAATGAGATAATCGATGTTTATTATCATAGTTGTGAATGTCAAATAGATGTCCTTGCTGTTAATGTACCGTGGAATAATAATTCTGTCTTAATTTCTGTCGGTATCCTGGATTTATGGTAAATAACATGTGGGTATCATTGTATTCGTTAATTAGGAGTAAGTGCGTTGCGATAATGATGATAGATGCATTTACAACTGGTGGTCAATATTTAATTAATTAGGCAGAATACTTTGCAGATATCCCAATGTTCAGAAAACTATGCAGTCACTCTAGGGTAGAGACGGAATTAACAATAATGTGGTCTGTCACAAAACTAGTAATCAATTTTTAATTTGATGAAGCTTGTTTTAAGATAGTAGAAAATACATCTCTAATGGACCTTTTTACCTATATGTATGGATTCCACACGTTCATTTAATGTTTGACTGCGACGGTGTGAAATAAAATCACGGTCAGTAAAATGTCATGTTAATCTAGAGGTGTTTATTGTGTATAATATAAACCAAATTCACGGAGAAGGGATAAAAATTATTATCCATGATTAATGGGTCCGAGTGGGAAGCAAGGTTTAAATTTTGTTCGTAAAAGAGTCGGCAGAAACAAACGTATGATATTAAACACTTATATGTTTCCTGTCTATAGTATTAGATTTTGTCGTCTTTGTTTAGTAGATCGACAAATGTAAAGAAAGGACTGAAAGTGATGGTATCAACTTTGCCCTGAGAAGAACTAACTTAATTTGTAGGTATCATATTGCGATATCAAATATTTGACTATGTAAAAATGAAGAGATGTGAGTTAGCATGCTCCGCTAGTAATAAATTTTAATTATCAATATTTAATTGGTTAGAAAAAAACAGGAAGAATAATACGGAAGTAGTTGATGAAATAGTAAAACTACGCTAATGAAATGTGTTATATATTGAAATCCGCGTATTATTCAAGTATAATAATATACAAGATGGTAATAGCCGATACGTCGATTGAATCAAAACATGGAGTAGAGTAGTAATACCTGGTATAAATTCATCTTGTCTTATAGGTAAAACAATGGAAATTAACAGTTTGAAAAATTAATTTGAATATATTGTACATTTTATCGTGGATCAGTGAGTCTACTGGGCTTATATTTCCTTGATGATATATAAATTGTGAAATGAAATGAATTGGTAATATAGGATTTATCGGATGTTGGGTCAATTAGCATGCGAACATCTGTAAGGCAGGTTGAAATTTTTTTCAGTGAGAGTTGATACTGTTGTAACTGTGTGTTTGAAATCGTATGATATATAGATGTGCTGTAATGGGAAGATCATATTTATGAGTGTAGATGTACGTTACAGTATTGGGGAAAACAATACACAGATATCCTGGACAAGAGTAATTTATGTCTGGTTCATAATTGTTCGGTGGAAACAAACGGATGATAGTATGTATGTATTCCATATACGCCTATATAATGATATTTCGGCTTGGGAGATCTAGTAGATGGACGAAGTTAATTATAAATAGGAAAGATACAATGATTGAATTTGAATATACGAAGTGGAATGGTAATATGAAGAAAAGAATTCAATTTTAGATATGGGAGATGAACTAATTATGTGATGGAATTCAATAATTTAGACAAAGTATCCGTTAGCGAAAGTGAATCGATTATAAAAGATACGTAGGACACTTGAATGTCGAATAAGTAGTGTGGTAAGTATATTGTACGAATAATATGAAAAAGTAAGTTAGTGGGGTTATAGTATCATGTGTTGTCCTAGGTGGCTGTAACGGAAGATTGCGTAGATTTTATTTTTCCTAGTATAAGATTCTACGCGAGTAGAAAAGTATCTCTTCTTTTATTGTTGGGAATAGTGATGGCAAGATGTAGTTAAATGAAAGCTTTGAAATGAGTTGTATGAAATATTTTGGTATAAATTAGGTATATTTAATTAATTGTATATTAAGTTAGGAGGAAAATAGTGAAAACGCATGAATCGGATGATTTAATTCATGCAATATTGAATTCCAGATCGGAAAAGCTGTTATTAATCGAAATGTTACCGATAATGTATAATACGAAAGAGGGTAGGAAGGAAAAGGTAGACGATGGAATATTTTGAAGGGTTATAGACAATTGGCGTATTATCGTATAAAAGTACATTAAAAGTCACAATAGTGTGATACGTAAAATGTTGTCGCTTTAATGCGTTAAGAAAGTTTTTAATCTAACGAGATGGAAAAATCTAACGCAGAGATGTGGTGGCTCTGAAATATACATCAAGATGTGATAGTAATCATGCAAAAAGAAAATGTTTAGCAATTGGCAAAGAGGGTTAAATAGGTATGACATAAAGTCACGGCATGAAAAGTACATTGGATGACAGAAGAGAATGAAGGAATGCAAAGTAGGATTGTAGGATTAGGACTAGGCTGATGTTAGATAGAGGTGGTCGATAAGGAGTATTCGTCGGACATTCATATATACTTATATAGGAATGGTGTTTCTTATTGTAAAGTAATAACAGCATTGTAGAATGTAGAAAAAAATATAATTGAGCGAGTTTGTCAAAACAGATTTGGGCTGTGGTTATGTCTTGCTGAGTGGACAGGATGGTTTGTCGCGTTAATGCGAATATTTATATTCAAATGGCAAGTGGAAAGGTCAACTTTTACGGCAGCTGGTTGGTGTACGTAGAAAAACGTATTAGTTAAGAATTGAATCGGCAAAAAGGATGTTGTCTGCTTCGCTCTTTAAGAAAAAATGTGGTTAATTCGTGGATATAAAAGAAATACCCGTCCAAAGTGAAGGTAAGAAAATTATTTTATATTTTGGATAAATACTGAATTTACTAAGAATTTGCGGAAAATGAGTAAATAGTAGCGGTAAATATTTCTCAAAGTTTAAATGCACAGGATAAGTGTGTGGCTGGTAAGCTCCTTATAGATACTTACTCATATAGAAGATACTTACTCATACGAAATGGTTTAAATTAATTAATGTAGTAATGATCATATTTGTTCGTAAAGAAGAATAGATGGATGGAAAATATCTCATGAATGGATTTTCATACAATGATTGCGTAGATTATAATAGGAGTAATCAACGAGGAGTAAAATGTTAAACTCGAGATGTAAGCTTTAGTTTATTTATGGTGAGGAGGAAGTAGAGAGTTATAGAGGATGGAGGACTCATTATAAGCTGCTGATGAAATATTCATAGAGTAACCTGATATTAAAATGATCCAGGAATAAAATTGTGCAGGGGAAGTGTTTTTAACAACTAAATAGGTTATTGTACTTGTATTTACAATTCTACAGATGTTGTTAGAAAACCATACTAAAATTTCATGACGATGCAAACGTGTTTGCTAGCTGTGGTAGGTATAGTGAGTGGCATAGGCAGGTGGTCAGTATCAGTGTGTGATATCAAGTTGAGTAGAATCACATAGGTAGTATGTTAGCCTAGTTACTGCTTTTAGTGTGGCAGAAACTGTATTTGTTTGAAGTTAAAAGTTCCGTACATAAAAAGCGAAAGTTTATTACAATCGGTGAATGGGACTGGTTTTTTTTATTATATATAGTATAGAGTAATATGAATTCCAGCTACATCACTTTATTACATTGGTTGAGGAATATGTATACTGAAACTACTAGCATATATTTGTGTTGCGTTGATATAAATGCAAAAAGTTGCAGAAAATTGGATTGGCATCTGAATAAGAGTTGTTGAACTAAGACTAAGTTGAAAACGAAATATCATTGTATTTTGTATAGTTACAATCGGAAAATATGGCGGCTGCATAGCGGTAAAAGTTATTTCGTTTTATATGAAAATGGAATCGTTTTAAAAGAATTATCCAGAATGTTGCATAATTACGTTGTTTTAATTATCGAAAGAGTATGATGGAATTGCAATCGATAGATAGGAATTGACTACTGATTTAGATTGTTGTGTTGAGGTTGCAAATGGGAGGAAATAAGTATTATACGTCGCATCAGGAAATAGTTGGAATATAATTCATCGAGTGAGTATTGTGAGATATCTGTAGAAATGTGTCATTGCCAATGGTGGTAGCGATAGAGCAGAAGGTAATTTAACAATAGAATATTGTGGAATTATTCAGATCTATTTACTAAACCGGCCAATTAATTGCGAGTGGCGATAGCGAGATGGAATAGATGGCTGCCTGTAGAAAAAGATAAAGGGATCACAATGATGAAATAAAACGTAGCTATTCACCCAAAATAGAAGTTAGGAACAATGGGTATCAGTGAGGCTACGATATTGTGTGCAACTTATAAAATTAGTAATTAACTGGAGAAGATTAATTGATATTTAAGAATAATTGTAAAAAAAAATTGAGTACTTATGGAGGTATTAGTATGCGGAGTTAGTACTAAATAACTGTGACAGGACTTCGACTGAAGTTAATGAGAAATGATCGTTTGGGTTATTTCCGAAGTAATAATAACCTTTAACTATTGCTAGTGGAATGTTGACTCAATACATAAAGTAGATAATAGGAAAAATATCCAATCGGCATATAAAATAGGGATTCAAAGAGGGACAATAATAAGGAGATAAATGTGCGGGAATAGAAATACGTAGGTAGGTATGTACGTAGTTTATTTTGTGAGGTTTGACTGTAGTCCCAAATATTAATGGTCAGTTATAAATATTAGTCCTTAGGAGCGAGTTTAACCCTCTAGATGGAAAATGGGTTTTAAAATGTGTATTACGACGGAAACGCATCGTTCAATTTCGTTTTCAGAAAGTGATATAATGACGGTGGTGTTTATGTACATAGCATAAGAAATTTTAAGGATTGGTATATAACATTTTAAGAGTTGCAATTATAATTAAAAATCTGCACGATGACTACTGATTTTAGAGTAAGTGGAGTAGGTAATTTCCTGCAGTTGAGTTGCCGATAGGATGGAAAGAGAATTGTATAGGTACGGAATCAATATGAGATAAGTAGTTTATCTAGATATGATATTGCACTTGTGCTTTAAAATAATCGGAATTGCAAGAGAATGTTGAAATTGTCGAGGAGGTATAAAGTAGGTATTGATAAAAAAAATGGAAGGAAAGGAAATAGGTAGTAACATTTATTAATTTTCTAGAAAATGGCGATAATTGAATTCCGGTTGTAAATGAATATGTGTATGGTTGATAAAAGGTTCAAATTGAATATAATTAGGCTAAAAATGGATGTCGGAATAGTGAATTGAATAGGAGAATAATAATAATAGGAAACTGTAAATATTATCAGTTATACAGATGTAATTAATACGTATAAAAGAAGAATGTGGCGATATTATCAGTCAGTGTGGTGAAACTAGGGTGTTACAGGATCTGTGTTTGTTGTGTGAGAGGCGAAAATGTTGAAGATTGTCATTGATGTTACAAGGTCTGGTTTTTCTACCGTAATGTGTTCTTATATTGGAAAGGTAGGTAGTCTTGTGTGAATTGCACGCACAAGTAAAGTTGTCATACAAGATAACTAGTGAATGACATGTGTTACCTCGTTTGTAACATGAGGTACAATAAATCCAACGTGTAGTAGCCTTTGTGTAATTGAAAGAGACAAAAAAATTGGCAACTTGTAACGAATAAATCGCTGTATACGCATGATGGTTAAATACATAGGTGGGAGTAATTGACTTGCTCGTATTGCGTAGATACACATAGATATTTATATCCGGAATTACAGTCAACAGATATGATTTATGAGAGTAATTAGACTGAACTGTTAATAATGGAAATGTTATACAATATCAGATTTTAAGTAATAAAAATGAAGTTACGACTTTTTCATTTCAGAGGCAGAATATGTTCACAACAAGAGCTGCTAAGAGGAACGGACTGAAGGAGTAATAACAATATTTTGTAGCGAAATCGTGATGGTTATGTATAAAAATGTCCAGACATCTTTGCTCGAATATAGGAGTAATTAACAAGATTTCTTGCATTTGAGTAATAAAGTACTAGTGGCAATAATGACATCCTATATGTAAAGGAATGTAGTAAGAATGAAGTACTTACGATTGGAATGCGGCGTTTGTAACATTGCGCATTATTGGCTTTGTAATTGTCTGAGATTAGGAAAAGGTGGAAAAATTGGCAATCGGACTATGGTGATTAAAATCGAATTGAGGTTTCGTGTCGTTAGGTGAACTGAATCATTTTATTAGCGTAAACATGATATCATCCAATGAAAATTGGCAGGATTGAGTTAGATAGAAGAGGGAGTCACAGATATTATAATATTAAAATCGTCGTTGGCATTATTATCTTTATAATTCGGATATTTATGTAATTCTGTTTATGTTATTTGTCAAAAAGGAGTAGAGAGAGTGGTTGATAAATAAAATGGCCGTGATGTAGATTATGAAATAGCCTATTGTGTTATTATGCAAACCCTGATAAAATGCTGGATGAATATTGATTTTAGAATGTAAAATCAGGAATGCGGTTGCAGAAGTATCAGTGTCAGAAAGACGAGTACAGGAAAGGATAAAAACAGGATTGAGAAAAGTCAAGATGGAGAGATCGGACATGTCTGAGCGAGTGGCGATAAGTGGGTATTTACTGAAGAAGGACCGGTAATATTGAACATCATTTTCCCGGGTATTTCCTGCAGTAATCGTGCCTTCCAAATGACGAACATGTTAGTATAATATCCATATTATGTTGGTTACAGGCAAAAGAAAAATGCATATTTAGTTACTGCAGATATTACGAGAGGACTCAATGGTCGTAAGAAGTGTAGGTACGATTGATGTCAGAATTGCTGGTGATTATTAGAATTCGTAACATGACTAAATACAAATGTATAGTATGTTGAATGCACTGATTTATATAATTCATAGCTATAGACCACAACATGATGGTGGCGAGTTGCCGAATGCTGCAGTATCCAAAATAATCAATACTGGTGAATCTACGAGCTGAAAAGGGGGAAGGGATGAAAAATTGGAGTAAAATGATATTTGGTAAATAAGAGTTTGCAGAATCTAATATTCTAATTTGATATAAAGCGGATGGAGAAATCGAATCTGTTCGTGGCGTGTCGACAGATACCCGTAAGGCGGAATCTGCGTCCTACAGAGAAAGAACCGTATGGGATCGGGCTAGGTGAATTAATAGACAGACACAATTCGTTATCTAAATGTACTCAGAGACAACGAGGAGGAAGAAGAAATAAAGGAAAGCGACGGGAACCGAGGCCTATTTTGGATGCTGAAACTGGACAGCCAATGAAATTGC
>JABASI010006900.1:0-10361 GCA_019776505.1 Tomocerus nigrus
TAAAATATATATAAAATATATATAAAATATATATAAAATATATATAAAATATATATAAAATATATATAAAATATATATAAAAAATCTGAAATCTTTTATTCTCTTGAACCAAGTTATGAAATTGTCTATTTTATGGCACCTTGTTTGTATTTCTACCTATTATAAAACTTGAGATCCATCGACAAGAAATTTCCCAAGTCGAGGACAACAGAATACATACAAATAGATCCGCGTTGTCATTTTGCATGCAAGCTTCTCTTTCCTTGCATGGAAGAGCCTCAATATAAAATCTGGATAGATTTTATCAGTAAAAAATATTTCCAAAAGCCTACTCCTCCTAATACTCCTAAACCATTAGCCCTAATTTGATAATGCGGTAAAAGGACGGAACCTCCTCTTTAGTTTGATGGTTGAACTTTTTTGATTTCTGATTTTTAGATAGTGGCATTCTGGCATTAGTAAATTTAAAAAATGGGTTACATTTGAAATTCAGAGGTGAAAAGAAAGAAAAAACACTTGCAATTTTGGGTTAGCTGCACCCGCACCGTACCCTTTGTCATTTGTGCAAAATGTAAATCGCTACTCAGATAATTTATGATATTTACCGCTTACCTTTCCCACATTATTTTCACTCTTTCTGCATGCAATCCATGTTCAATAGAATACAATATAATAATAATATAATATATATTGACTTGTATGATATATCTGTATTCTGTTTTACGTAATATTTGTAGGTAAGTACCATTATATTCCGTAGCCGCTCAACATAATATTACAATATGCAAGGTACACAATGAATGAATCTTCAAAAATCATGGGAACAGTTAGGAAAATAACGAATATTCAAAAATAAGAGATCCATTCCCCTCACCCTTCTTTATCCTAAATGAGTTGGAATCCATAATACAATACTTTTATCAGACAGAATGCTTTTATTGTCATAATATAATGGTTGGACTCCACAATCACATAAGTATTTTTGTACCTACCCTAACCAATTATTACTAGTACAGCGCAACTGTTTACTATGTTATGCCGATCATTAATTATTTACTGCGGCTGTTTATGAGAAAATCCTCTCAAGCATTTTACTTAAATACAGCAAACGACTACAGCTAAACATTAACATAACATGTTTGCATTAATCGACTGCCACTCGCCGATTCCAATGCATATGTATTTAGTATAATTATAACACGGTTACTGTATGATGATCTTTTACATACTTATTATATTATCGTCATGTTCACAATTAGTTCAAAGATAAAACAAATTATTCAACTACTGACAACGTGCATGTGCAGTAATAAGAGTAATGTTGCACACGTACTTAAGACAGTACCCAATGAAACGTGCATGTGCAGTAACAAGAGTAATGTTGCACACGTACTTAAGACAGTACCCAATGTTATAATATATCGTACTAATACACTTACATCACCTATTATTATTATTTTTATTATATACCATCAAGGGCTTTAAAATCATAAGTATTCGATAGATTCCAGTATCTATTTTAAATTATACTTAACTTGAATTGCTTACATTCGTTCTTCGTACGTATGGCACGATATAACTAACAAAATGGATAAAATGCGAATTCTTCTATTTCTGACTGAATAGGCACTAAGTAATGTACTATATTATTATGCTTTTCAATATTAACAAATCGTTATATGCGCATAATAACAAGAATAACAATGAATTAAAGAATCAATATAATAGGTTCCTTAAATTCTGTACTACAGATATATTTAAAGTGGACTTGTATGAATAAACATATTATAGGAATAAAATTATTTTCAATGACAATAAATGGTTCTTCAAAAACAAAATCATGTTTCTCACAACCAAAATTTTATAAAGGAAATATGTTGCATTAATATTTGGTATAGTGCTTTCATGAAAGCATGGAATTAATATTACACTCGCTAATGATGTTTGTTATATCTAGACACGAAATTTTTAGCACCGATTTCTGCAGTAGGCATAAACTAAAAAATGAAACATCTATTATGAAATTAAAAGTACTGAAATATTGCAAGTCGGTCATTTTATTACTACAGAACCAGACTCTAATCTCTTTTTGATATGGAACAAACGAAATACCTACGTACATAATTAACACTTACTTTACCAAGCAAACACAAAGTAAACCGCGAAACACTACCAAGATAACCTTAGCTTATATTTAAACTAACAAAACATTTTGACGTATTGTTATTCTCGAAAGCTATTATTAATAACAAGGATGAAACGACTCAGGCAATTACATTTTCTAGACCAGGACAATTAAGCGTGTCTAATGGCTATTACTAAAAACTATATACTCCAACTTTTCAAAATAAATTTATTAGGTATCTACCATATATTTTTGCAGAACTGCAACAAACAACTATATTTTTTTACTACAATTATAAATGGGGAATGGGATGAGAATTCTTTTATCGACATTGGATAGCAGTAGAAATTGGACCAATACAATACTTCAATAGGTTTTCAAATGCAAATTATTTGTATGTCGAGTTTGTAATAAGTAGCCTTAAAAATCAGAGACAAAATATGAGCAAATTTCCGGTGGATTGACCATGGAAACCAATACTTTAGCTTTAGGGATGGGAAGGGATGGAAATGGTTAGCCATCTCAGTCACAGATCTGGTGCAATTTAATGGCTGACAACAAATAAATTGCTATTTGACATTTGAAATGGAATTGTATTGATATGGCATTGACGAAACTTCCACTGCTTGCTGCATGTCCTATCGCAATACATACCTACCTATGTTATTAGTAAAAGGAAAATAGTAGGAAGGCAAAATGTGGTGGATAATATAATACACATATTATAGTATATGATATACTATTTATAATTAAACTTGATAAATGGATATGATGGAAAAGGTACATTTACTCATGGCGTTATAACGTATTGGATTAATAAACCATCAACAAGATTCAGATCAAGACCCCAAAGGTTGCATATTAAATAAATAGTAATTAAGGAACAATTGGACTTTCTATGCGTCCAGCTTCTTTGATATTTTTTGCAAAAAGTTTTGTACAAATTGCATTAGGCGGACCAGTGAATCACCTCAAATCCTGTTTGGGATTCAGAAACGGGCTTTACTCTCCGGGCCAGAAAATTACGTTAGTAAAATGCATCATGTACGTACTTCAACAGTTTTTTTAGGAGGTTTGAAGTCAATTCGGTTCCATAGTGGGTCTTGTGAAATTAAGAAAATCTTTTGTTCTCAGCTTTTAGGATGCTAAGCTTTCTGCTCATTTTCCGCATTAAAACACTTTATTACAGTTCACTTCTCTATAGTCTACTTATTTGAACTGATTCATATTGAGGAACAATATTAAGCTAAACGAAATACTGAAAATGTTTTAACGGAGTGCAATTGCTAACTCTATTTACTTAAATTTTTACCTTTCATAATCATTGGCTATAAAGACAATAAATGTCCTATGTCGTAACGGAAACATATTATCTGAAGTGGGACTATGAAAATAAGGGTTTCAGTTTACTAAAAACACGATATAATTTTGGTAATCAACGATACGACTTTCTAATAATTAGTCACAGAGAGCTCAAATCTGCATGGTCGCAGTAAAAAATATTGCAATGATCATCACCATTAGTAATTTGACTATGGTCAATACACGGAGCCATAAAACAATATTTGTGGTTCACTACAATAGCATCCTGATGGGATTAAGTAGAGGATGACTAAAATCAAAAATCGGGTTAATGGTAAGTATCACCTAACCCCCGGGTGTACCTACTACTTAAGCCTACTCAACCTTATCCCCCGTTGTCGTGGTTTTGATACATGTCATGGTTTTTAATTCGTTGAAAAATGGTTTCTTTAGACCTGACTCCTGGGATGAAAATGTGCCGTAATGACTACCACTAGTATTATGAAATTATTTGGCTCTTAAATTCATTTAGAACAAGGCTTTTCCAAATGATTACAGATAATTGGCCCAACTAAATGATTAGCTTATTAGTGCGATTAGCAATTAAAAATACGAAGGTTTTCCACAGTCATTACTACACTAAGACAAAATTTTATATAAAGTGACTTCCCAAGTCACTTATTCGTAGATTCAATTTTAATCCGGCCTTTTTTGGAGGCGAATGTTATTTTCTAAAAAGAACTTCCGAGATTTTTACGCAGATAATATTATGTGAAGAAGTAAAACATTTTACTCTAGCACTGCCGGACAGAAAATGAATGCATTGTCTAATTGACTATTTCTTATACCGTAAATGTTGACCATGCCAAACTTTTTTCCTATGAAATTATATTATTAAGATAAAAGGCTACCTGCCATACTACAATTATACCCCGACCTGTCTCCTTCTAAATTCACATTTCTAGACAATTCTTTGATACTAAATGACAACTGCGTGACATCATTTTGATATATCACGTTGACTACCCGAAATTTTGATGCATGTACTTCTACAGCCCTTTATTGTAGTATACAACTTCTGGTGCATTTGGCAGCTTCCGGATTCTCTCCTGAAAGAAAAGTCAATTAATATTATAGAATCTCGGCAATTCTTAAGACGACAAATAAACACAAAATGGCAATTGGGAGTTGAATAATATGCCAGGGCGACCATTTTTATTAGCTTTCTGTTTTTGAAAGGGGTTCAGCCCAAACACATCTTCTTTTAAAAATCAATATCGTAACAAAAAATGTGCTGATAATTTTGGTTATTTAGGTAACTTTTGAATGTTGAAAGTAAGTAGAAATGTTTTAGGTGACGAACGGTTGCCCTGTAACATTTTGTGATATGAATTTAACTGTAAGTATTTATACCTGCAATTCTGGCTCTAATTTGGACACAGCAATCGCAGATTTCTGTGGAAAAAGAGCACAGCACATGGGCGTAGCAAAAGTCAAGCAAAATCCGCAAAGTAGAACTTGCAATGGGGCACCAAGCCATGGAAACCTGGCCAAAGTTCCTTTACGCTCCAAACGATCCATTATAATGGGCGGTATGACTATAATTACATTTTTCAATATTATAAATTTGAAGGACACATTTTTCATGATGTTAAATTAGTTATTAAAAGCTTGCGTCCACAATAATAACACCAAAATATAGCAATCATTAGAAAACCCACACAAAAAGCCAATATAAAATCTTGAACTAAAACAAATGTTAAGTAATACTTATTATATTGATCGATGCAAGTATTGCATTGCCATGCATGTTATATCATAGGATAAAGAAGTAGCAGCTTCTCTGCTGCTTCTTTGCTGGAACAGACCTTCTCCATGATGATATAAAAATATATTAATGTTTAGTTTTACTACCAGCTACCCACAACAGAATTGTGATTTTCATTTTGGAACCTAGATACGATACCATTTCCATCCCGCCACAAGGTGTTTGTTAATGCCATTGCTATTTTGCCAAGTAAGAAAATGAGGCAAATCTTAGCCAAAGTAAGGAAGAAGTAACCACTACACGGTTGGTCTATAGTAAATAGTCCATACGTCATCATGTAATCCTTGAAGTTTTAAAGGTACTTGCCATCTCATGTCAGTCTCGTTTACTGAGCCGGAAAAAGTCAAGGATAGCATAATCACGTAAAAATGTAATCTACACATGCAAATAATATAAATAAATTATTGTGTAACATAAATAATTTGGAGCACCGAAAAGCAGAAGACCCCTTTATTGTAATTTTCCTGTGTGAGTTTGGAGGTTATAGATAATACTTATAAGCATTCAATATTAGGCTCTGTTATTCCACCTAACAAATGAACAAAGCTGTTCCTCCAATAGCATGCAGCTGGAAGTGAGTATTTGTTTACCAGTGTGCATGTAGGCTCTACGACTTGTTGGGACAAATTCATCAAGAAATTGAAAGCATTCACAAAAAATGCCACAAAAAGAACTAAAATGAGCAAAACATAAGAAAGACTAAACTGCAAACCAATAATTACAATGAACTCCAATAGGAAAAGTTGAAAGGTTTAAATTGACTGGGGAACAATTATAAACGTAACGCACGTACCCATACTGGGAACGGCCATGCCTATGCGGGATAAAACGACTTGTGCTATGCCTTCCTGAGCGGCTACAGCAGAGAGTCCCAAGCGCGACCCTTGCTCATCTAACACCGGTATTCCTTCCCGAATTTCCCTACATTATGACATTCACACAAATATAGAGAAGCAGTAGCTAATCTGTGATTTAATGACAAGAGATCTGTACTCATTCCAGGTGAGGCCATTCCGATTCGACTGAGAACGACTGCCGTGATTCCCGTTTGAGCAGCAACTTTGGACTCACCAAGACGGTTACCATTCTCATCGATTACAGGAATGCCGTCGGATAATTCTCTGTGTAGTTGTACATACACAAAGACTTTAACTCAAAGAATTAAATATCAACAAATAATGTTTTGATCGTCAGAATAAATAAAAATGGAATATTTTCCAGTATTTTGCACATTAACATTAAATTCCAACTAATTTTGTAATCACTAATTTCTCTCGGTTAAATGCATAAACCATAACGCGACAAAACAATGGTCTAACTATATAAATATATTAACGATCCGTATACCTATAGCAGGATAGGAAAATTGAAGTTTAATAATATTTTTCCATTTTCATTTCCGAGTGGAAAATAACCTCCTTACTTGTAAAAAAGGAATATTTGAGTTTAAGGCCTTGCTTAGGTAATAATAACGATAATAGTAAGACATGTGAGAGTGAGATGTGTTAACACAGAATTTCTGTTGCGACTTACTTCATTCTCATCATTGGAATGTTGATACAATTAGCTGCAGCTACTGCGACAAAAGGAACAAATCGTCCAACGAGTGGAGGTGCTTTCTAAAATTGAAATACAGAAATAAGAGTTACCCAGGATTTTAATACCAGTTACTTACTTTTTCACGGGAATTATTAATAAAATGTTATAAACTAATGGCAGGCATTAAACAGTTTTACAAACCTTCACCATGCTGTTTAATCCGAGTGCAGTAACTAAAGCTCCACCAGTAGCAAGAACGTAGGATGTTCCCAACTGTCTACATTGAACAGAAATATTGATTCAGATAATTCGAAATTGGAAAATGAGAATACTGTCGTACATAAATCCATTCAAATTCAGGCGAGATTTCAAAAAACTTACTGAACACTAATAGGAGAATCTCCACTTCGATTAGAATAGTTTACTACAGCGTTGAACGACTGATTAAACCATTGCCAAAATACAACTGCTTGAGTGCTCCTGAAATAATTTTAAAGAAAGTGGTAGTTATTTGTTCAGTAGGACGAACCTATAGCATAGGTTGATTAAAAGATGAATAAACGTCAATTTCAATTAGGTCTGCCATATTGAAGTATGATATTTACGAATAAAATTACTTGTAAAATGTGAGCATACTGCCAGTGATAGACATGTTCATAGGCACCTGAGCAGACATACGCCCAATAATTATCATTTTCTCTCCAGTGTCCGGATGAAAGGCGGAATCGTAGATATTTTTGGCCCGCCATATTTCATCCTCTGATAAGTTTACGTCTTCTCCTTTCCTACAAAATTAACATAAAAATCTTATAACATAAAGACAACGAAATGTTAACAGAAATATGTAGCAAATATTCTGGCAATCCAGTAAAGCACAATATTATGGTCAAAATTTGTGGGTAATTTTTAAAAGTTCAAACTAACCGATATCTCGTGACAATATCTTTTGCTTTATCCAGTTCTTCAGAAGAGCAAAGCAAATTAAGTGGATTTGTTGTTATAAAAAAATGCCTAGCTCTACCCCAATAAGTACTCTGATCCCATCTTGGTTCCTCCAAATTGATCCTCCCCGACTTACTAGAATTCAATGCCATCTGAAAAAACGTAATGGTATGAGTATTTCGCTTACTGACGCTTATTTCAATGCTATGTTGTATTGGTATTCCTTTTAAGGCTGGCTTCCCCAATCGTATGGATTATATGAGTTGACACCGTAGAACAGTTTTGGATGTTATAACCTGAATCTAAAAGTCCTCCTCTAGGAGGCTTGTTGACGATATTTTATTTTTTAATAATTTAATCCCCTGTATTTCTCTTTTGAAAAAAATATTGAGTAGGAAAGTAGACATAAAAAGTTTCAACTCCAGTTTTTTCTAAGTTTTATAAAAATTTGCAAAAAAACGCCAACAAGCGTAAACTAAAGAATTACTTCCTCTTTTCAATGAGCTATGGGACAACTTTCGTTTTTTAAAATGTCCAAATCGTATCCGGGGTTTTCTCCTACTCTTTTACAGGATTCAAAAGGTTCGAAATGTCTGTGTTCACAGTACACACAGCCAAGGATTCTTTTCAAAAGTGTTATTCCAAACAGAGAAGCCAGCCTTAAAGACACCAGTATTCATTAAGTAACAAAATCTCGAGCGAAAAAGGTTAAGCTCAATAAAATTATAGTAAAAGCAATCTAAATCGAAGACGATATTATAACATCTACAGTAAAACCAAAGAATTCATTTTCCCATAAAATACCAGATAATATATAAAATAATCAGAATAAAGCAGAATGCCTTTATAGTGAACAGTGAATGATTTTTAAAATTCTGTGCTTTTTAAATTTAAACCCTCCGAAGAACTTTAAATTGATTAAGCTTGGAATTGAGACAAGAATTGTCGACGCGAATGCAAGAAATTTCTTTAACTTCACCACTGATAGTACACTTTCGATACTGAAAGAAGTTTTATCGCTACAAGAAAATTTATTCGACTGCAGTCAGCAACTCAGCGTCCAGTTGTTGGTGTAATATTCTCGTTATCTTTGACCCCTTGATGACCTCATCTAAGTCGTTGTTACAGATAAGTACTAGTATTCCCATGATATGACATATGACATAGGTATGCATAGGCTTGGTACAAAGAGCAGTTATTAATACATGTACAGATATCTACTAGTACAATTTATAGTTTCATGGCTTAGATAATCATCTACATCACATAAACGAAAGGCGTCCAACGGCCAAGACTTTGTAAGCTTAATGAACCTACTACGTGCATATATTATTTTCAGTTTACATGGATTGCTGCATGTATAAATATGTGTTAGTATTACATACACATTCTAAGTAAAGCGATAAATGTCAGTTCGTGATGACGTTCAGGTTCATGGTCTACGCACGTGTTCTGTATGACACATATTTTGTGCCCTATTTTTGCTCCCGATTGTTAAGCAATCGGCATATAGCAACAGGAGTAGTTTATCAAATGGGAGTTTTACACATAAATACAGAAGTTTACCGATATGTAAATGAGTGTTAACAATAATGATTTAAATTCTTTGACCTGGAACATTTTGTGACACAGAGGAAAGGTACAACTACTTGCAACTAGATTGTTATAGTAACCTACATTTAAAAATGTGTAGATACATACACTCGAAACGTAGGCGAAAGAAATAGGTGGTGATCGTTCCAGAAAAACTTACTGGCCACTCAATGCATGCATTTTGGAGCACTTTATTTCACATATTTAATTTGCATTGATTTAGATACTACATTTACATACATTTCAAATTGATTGCTTGCATTCAAAAACTGAATAAAATACTGTCGAAATTGGATATGAAAAAGCAAGTCACTTGCTATAAACCATGTTATGCTTAGCGATTTATTATTAGCTCATTCATCAATTAGTACATAATGCCCCAGTAATACAAATTAGGTATCCTCAATTCGAAGTCAGAAAGTCCTAGGGCTGGGTAATGTCAAATGTGAGGTTTCTAATATTTGGATCTCCTTTTTTTACTTATCACCTCCATCCTGTCTCCCTCATTGTCAGTCCTGCACGCACGTTTTTTTAACAAAATTATTGTAAAAATCAGTTTTAAAATTTATAACAATGATTTTTACAGCTCTATGTCTATTCCTTCACGTCCTTGCAATTTGTCTACCCATTCCAAAGTCCTTCAGTAGTAAATAGAAAATTATTTCTAGGTACACGTGTGTGCATTTGTTACCTAATTTATTTATTTTAGTACCGAGTAGATACAGTTGTCGAAAAAAAATATAGTAAAACACAATTTTTCTTACTTTTATATACTGATTTACCAGCGAAAATTGTTCAGCGTTCGCTTTAGACTCAGATACTGAATTGCGAACAATGAAGAATATAGATCGGTTTAACTACTGCAGCACGGTCTCTTCTAACGATCAAACTTTAAAATGGACTGTAGATATCAACAGCACAGCGAATGACGGGAAACCCTCCACAGAGAACCTAAAAGGAAAATACAGACATTATCTATTAGAGCTGGAATATTTCAATGGGAAGTGATCATAATCTACCTACCTAGGTATA
>JABASI010006901.1:0-10361 GCA_019776505.1 Tomocerus nigrus
GGCATGACCAGACCACGGCCACGGCATGACGTAATGTCGCTATAATAAGTTATTGAAACTGCCGACTCGGAGTTGTAGAGCAAACTCATATTATTTCTCATTTAGTTAGAAGATTTATAAATTTTGTAAATGACAAGTGAAATGCATACCGACTATTTTAGCATTTAAGGATAGTGTTAAATTATTATTTGACAAAAGAGGCTAGTTTAAACCTAACCTAATCTGAAATCAAGTTATTAATTTTTTAAAGATTATTTGCATGTGTTGGAAGATAAGCGTGGTATGAGCATAATATTGAATCCATGGTCTTGTTATTTATTTCCAATATTTCCAATGGCAAAGTTCCAATCTTATAATATTGTGACTATTTTAATATTCATAACAAATAAAAATCACTTCGTTCGTACAAGAAACTTTTATTGATGTTTTATGTAATTGGCATAAAATATAGGTATTATAAATAGGTGCGGGTATTATTAAAATTAATATTTTGGCTTATGTAATTTTGTGGGACAATGTCATGTGTACATCCGTCCGGTAGCTTGTACAACGTTCTAGGATCGTGCAAGTGCAACTCCTTTTATGATTTCAACTTAGCATCGAACGCCTAGAAGTGACGCTGACGCCTATCACTTAACATCGAAAAAAATAACATACAGAAAATACAGATAGGTGTAAAGCACGCAACGGCAAGCTGAATACAAACGTTTCATTCATCGTTTCTACTTAGAATCGAATCGTTAGCAATAACGAGTAGGCCAAATGCAAATTGTTTACTCACAGTCGTAGTCCGTAGTCTCTAAAAGATAACAAAAACGTTTAATGCATCATTCATCATACACTAATACATGCTCATTCTCATAGTAGGCTAAAAGCAACGATCTACGATCTGTGTGATAGAGTACATGTAATAATCGGTTAATACCTATAGCTGGGTAAACCTTGTCTTGGTAATAATGTGCGTGTTGTCAGAAACCTTTATAAGAGTAGCGTCGACCACTCGTACAAAACTCAGTTTGGTTTGCTTCTTACGTCGTCCTTGAAACTTGTAGCCCGGCTGCTGACCAAGTAAAGTTGAAAGTAAAGGAACTATTTTCCATTAGCACTACGGCTACTACGGCAGTTGCTAATTATATTTAATAATTTTCATAACATTTATTAAATATTTGTCACTTACGTTTTCTGCTTTCATTCTACAGTTTATGAATACACTCATTGCGGTACGTATTTATTTTTTTAATTATAAATATGTATTACTTTATCTATAGATCCCTATTGCATTCTCAATTCTCTTCTTTTTTTAATATAGGTAATCGACATTATCGACTGATACGAACGAATCGTACTATTTTTGACTGACTCGACTCAAGGTTACACAAATATTATAATACTATTGTTGTCGTTATGTAGTTAGTCTTCTTATTGTTAGTTAGATATTGATTTTTTTAGAAATCCCCATTGCCCCATAAAATTATTAATTGGTGTACATGTGTACACGTGTACATGTATATGTATGATGTATGTACGGTACATGATGTACATGATGTACCTAGGTATGCGGTATACCATTTGTATCGCCTTTGAAAGACGGTGGTATAGGTCATACTGGTCATAGGTATACGGTACAAGCCCGTATAAAGGGGAGGGGGCTTTCGGGGCTGAAGTCCCCCTCCCGAAATCCAGGAAAAGAGAGATTTTTTTCATAAAATATCAAAAATTTTCGCGCTTGGCGCGATTATTTGCTGTTTTTAGGTCATTTTTAACTCATATATTTGACAAAAAAGATCTAAATTTTTCGCGCGAATATGCTTGTTATATATTGTCTATAATATATAAAATCTCAGCCCCCCCCCTGAAACTCGGTTCTGTATACGGGTACGTAAATAAGTCTCTATTATATTATGCATAATAATATCTGTTTTCGTTGTCTCAATAAAATTTTATTTTGCCAGTGAATGGAAGGGTAATTTATTTATTTGAACTGAGGAATTATGATTTTTTAATTATTATTATGCTCTCCACAAATAGTTTTTTTAGGGAAGTAAAAAATAAATATTTTTTGACTGTTAGGGCGCATCCACCCCACGTTTTTCTGATAATTACTGTCGTGTTCGAAAATGTGCACAATAATTTAACATTAAAAATGCTAATAGATGAATATATAATTTGTTGTTACAGGACTTTAGAGGTCAATTTTAAAAAATCCCGTAAAAGTCTGTGAAGATGGAAAATGAAACGATTTACGATTTATGCATCGTGACAGATGCAACGGCTTCAATGTCCACATTCCTACAATCGCTAAATGCTTCCCTTCCTCAGATTCTGGATTTATCTCAGCTGACAGATGCGTTTGCATCAATTTCAATGATCGCCTATCGTGACTACTGCGATCGCCCAATCATAGAATGGTCTGGGTGGACAGGCAATGGTGAAAACGAAGAGAAAACTATTGATCACGAGAAGTTAATAACTTTTGCATCGTTTATTGCGGCTCGTGGAGGTGGCGACTATCCTGAGGCTGCGAAAACTGCAATTTACGAACTTGTAAAACATTTGCATCCAAACCGAAAGACAGTTGTTATTTGGTACGCCGATGCACCTCCACATATTATTGGAGACGGTGCCGATTTAACAAATACAAAACTAGAAAAGGCGGCCTTATCTGCAGCAGGAGGAGATGCTCTGAAATGTCTTGACTGGGTTAATGCATGTAAAATGCTACAAGAAAAAAATGTTCAAGTATTTCCAATTATTAGCCAAGGAGGAAATCAGTGGGACCTCTACATTCGTTGCTACTGTCTTCTGGCTACTGTCACTGGAGGATGTCTATTAAAACCAAGAAATCTCAATCAAGTAACACTTTCCAAGGTAACTATCAACGTTTTGCTGAGTTTAATTGGAGTGCAGGAATTTAACATGAACGAAGAAGTCATCCAGACTCATTTCACTGATGAAAAGAAAAGCATTTCAAAAATTTCCACAGAAAATGATCTTGATTTTTCGGCTCCTGGGAATTTTCCCTGCGATAATGTCGCACGAAAGATTCCCAGTCGCGAGACTCCAGTTGAGAATTTTCATACGCGGTTTAACACAGACGAGAACTACAAGAGCTTTGCAATGAAAATGTTAGCTAAAATTATTCAGAGGGATGTAACAACTATTTCAGTCAATCCTGTGTTTGGAGCACTCTGGAGGGCGGCATGCAATGATCGTTCGAATGTTGATCGACTCGCCCTCGTAAACGATTTCGGTTTAGCCGTATCAAAAATTTACGATGAAGAAACAAAAAAGCGGATGAAGATTTGGTTAGAAGAAAGTTATGATCATGCCAAAGATATTCAGATTTTCTTGGAAAGTATTCCGGAAGAAGAAAGATACCCTGCCGTGTGCATTGACCCTACCGTCGTTGAGGTAGGCCGAAAATATTGGAATCGAGAAGATTTGTTAGAAATCTCACGATCCTGCAATGCCAAAGTTTTGCAAAGACTTACCAAAGTTCTCACCAGACTCACTTACATTCCCGATGAGTCTTCATTACCTTCTCATCTTAAAGAGCAAAAAGATTTAGCCATTCTCCCGTTAGTATTATTGGAGAAGAAATATTATTCAACAAGTCAATCTTTGTGGAATATTCTACTTCATCTTGTCCTACCCGGGACAATTCTGAGCCAGAGGCCTGCTTCATTACTGGCTGGCCTTTGTTTTAACATTCAAGTGCCGTTCCTTAAGGAAGAAGCCTTCAATAGAATTTCTCCTAGAAAAGGCACATGGATTGATCTAGAAATTCCTGAAAATTGGAGTAGTGACTGTTTCCGCCTCTTGCTCTCCATCGATGAAAATTCAACTGAGCGTGGCGGGATTCTTAACGACTCGGAAAGAAAATTATTTTCCAACTTGTATCGTTTCCGTAGTCTCGAAATGAATTTGGGCGCCCCTGTTAATGTTGCAGTTGGACACACTCCTTCGAAAACATACGCCCCAATTGGTCCATTGATATTATGCAAATCCTGTAATATTCGTCGTAGTGTCACAATTATGTCAAATGATAAGTGTGGACTTTGCTGCGTCACGACTTATGCCGATAAAGAAACCGAAAAAAACAGAAAGTCAACTCGAGTAGCCCTTGACGAAGATGCAGAAAGGACGGAGGCCTGTTGGGTGGAATGCCGTTCAACCGAATGCCGGGCTCAGTATATTGTTTACAATGTCGAAAATTTGAATGTCGCACCCAAATGTCATTATTGTCGATTCAGTGAGCCCTGCCCTTATGTAGAATGTACAAAATGCCTAAATCGTATGGTATATCCGAAAAAATACCGCCCGGATCAGTCTAAGAAAGGAAAAAATTGGCTTTGCGTGTTTTGTCAAAATGAGAAACGTTCTATTGTTGACATTATGGTTCCCATTCAAAAACTGGCTGAAGAAAATGGAAATTCATGGCTCTTAGGCAAGAAGGAAATATTGAAGTTTGAGAAAAAATCCATCTTTAACATTGCTAAAAGCCACGACTTAAAATTAATCGAAGAAAATCTAAACGTAATTCCCCAGAATGATTCACTCAAATTGACTCATCAATCAAAATTAATTCACAACCCCCAGGCAGTCCTTGAGAGCCTACAATTAAGATTATCGTCTGGCCAATTATACAAAAATAACTGCTCGCTCTGTTTCGAAAATTATCGTCCAGACTTGTTGGCAAGAGCATGTGGAAGGAAAGCATGTCAACAATTAGCGTGTTCTAGTTGTCTCATTTCTTGGTATGGACAAAACGGCCCTGGCAAAATTCTATAACTTAATGACCCTCAATTGCCCATTCTGTCGGCGACGCCCAACTTGTAAAACAGTTCGAAATTATTGCCCAAATATCCGAGGCATAATTGGCTTCGGTGAAATTGTCGCTGAACAGGATGAATGGATTCATGCCTGGTGCACTGCTTGCGGAAGTGCAAAGCGACTCATGGAAAGAGTTTGTGCCCGTGAATACCAGGAAGTCGCGAATTGGGTCTGCGAAGGTTGTCTTGAGAAAAGTCGCTCTGTCCAAGAAAATGCGAAATTGTTAAATGTCAAAGAATGTCCTGGGTGTACAGTGACCACGGATAAGTATGCAGGATGCAACCATATTACTTGCCTGTGTGGAGTGCACTGGTGCTGGGTCTGCAGATTTCAAGCTTCTAATTCAGAAGAAATTTATTCTCATCTTGCGAAGGACCATGGCGGTATTATAGACTTCGACGAATATGACATGGACTTGGACATGGAAAACTGAATCCATATTTTCTGCTTTTGTAAATATACTAATTTTTTTCCTGAAAATATAATGTCGAATGTTTTTATGGGCTATAATATTTTGTTCATGTAAAATACGTAGAGTAGAGCAGAGTAGAGTTCAAAAATACGTTCAAATATGTAGAGTAGAGTAGAGTAGAGTAGTAGAGTTCATATAAAATACGTGAGTTTGATGCAATTTTTCAGTTTATGTAATGGAATATCCAAAAATCATACAGTAATGAGGTCCTGCTTTGTGTGATGTGTACAGTGTACCTATTATATTTTAATGTTCCTATTTTATCAAAAAGCACTAATAATACCAGTGCAAATAATGAATTAACTAGAATACGATGAATATGATGAAGCCTTTTTATAACTGATACAGTATTATTTACACATGTCCGCTATCTAATTTTAAGCAGAATAACTGACAAGAGATTTTCTCTTCACCATTATATTAAATAAATTTAAAAAAAATCATATTACATTATAAAATGCGGCAATTACAATAAATAATAAAACAATGAAATAAAATTACATATTATTCTGTAACTCTTCGCAACATCTCTGTGTTATAAGTTTTATATAACCATTATTTCCAACCATACTTTCATCTTCATCCATACATGATTCTGACTTAAATACCTCGCGCACGGGGACAGCCACAATTGTTGCGGTTGTGGCTTGTGACAATGTGCATAATATCATAGGTAGTATTATTATTAACAGTTTGCTTGATGAAGAATCACTGTAATATAGAATATAATATGTATGTAGATTGTAGATAGACAGACTACTATTATAATATTATGGACTTAGGCCTGATTCGGAATTCTATTCCAGCATAATGTGGAGAAAGTTTAATCAATTCAATCAGCAGTGACCACAGTGACCAGTAATCAGCATTCAAGCACGCCAACGAAGGCGAATTAACTCGAGTGTCCACGAGTTTCTGTTAAGGCCAGAGCAAACAGCAACTGGACAAAGAGTATTAATGGACAAATAATTAATTAAAAGAGCAATCCGAGTCAAAGGTGGTAACACGCGATGAGCGACAAGTAGCAAAGTAGCAATGAACTATATTTAATGATACTGATTTCATGATACAAACATGATAATATTACAGGTCATAAATTGTATTGAAGCAATAGCCACTCACCCTTTGCCATAATCAATTATTTAGACCTGCTGAAAAACATACCTCACTGCATAGATAGATTTAGTTTGGAGAAAAAGTGGCATCAAGGAAGCGGCTGTAGGATTTGCCATACATATATTTATATAAAATCAAAAAACTGCAAAATCAATGCTAACTGCTAAGGTGGGCATCAAGAAAAGCAGACTTCCTTGCAGTTTTCCTTTCAATTTTTAGGAAGCTAGGTTACTGAAAATTCGAGGTCACGGGAATATTATAATACACGAGCTAAGTTATCAACGATAAGGTGGGCATCAAGAAAAGCAGACTTCCTTGCAGTTTTCCTTTCAATTTTTAGGAAGCTAGGTTACTGAAAATTCGAGGTCACGGGAATATTATAATACATGAGCTAATTAGCTCAGTTAACTGAGCTAAATTATCAACGTTTGACGATGAAAAGCACAAATGTAACCACTCTAACCACATTTAAATACTTTGCATTATTGGTCGGATTATTATAATCATTCGTTTCACAACGAATAAAATATTTACAGGTAATTCGAATAAAAGTATCTGCTCGACATGTTTTGGAAAACTGTGTATGTCATGCCATATCCATTATCTACATTTTTTCATTTTATTATTACTGCCATGAATTCATGTACTATTTACCTACCTAGAAATTTCTTTCCAGTTACATTATTAATTCGTTTGCCCCCAAAAGAACTACCTAAATTCAGGAGTCACACAAGTTGTAAAGGAAATTGCAAGTTTGCAATTTACAATTTTTACAATGTACATGAGAAATGAGCGGCCCATTTATTTTATCAGAAGTTCTTGACACATTACTCCAATGAGCGAGACAAAAGTCAAGCGTACGAGCGTACCTGACCGCAGACCACAATTCTGAAAGAGTCTTAATATTCTAAATAATATTGCTACCTTTTACTATTTACCTATCAAGTAATTGCAACTTAATTGTAATAAAGTACTAACTACCAAGACAGCGATGGTCTCTCCAAATAATTTGATAACTAAAAATTCATTTCCCAATTTAATCAGAATTCAAGTAGCATATTCAATCATTCATTAATAAATAACTAAACCTGGTTTACATTTTTCATCGTGTGTCCATATGGCGGCCCTCTCTGCGAACTGAAACGAAATAACAATCTCTGGGCTACCGAGTATTAATGAACAAAAATAATAATTAATTAATCCAGCAATAATGGGGAGCAAAGATGGTGACATGCGAGCGACAAGTATCAACGAACGATTTAGTGATATTAGAATTTAGAGCACTTCATGGTACAAACATGATAATATTAAACGTATTGAAATGTATTATTTAAGTAATTGCCACTCACTCATACTCATTATTGCCGTAATCAAATATTCAGACCTATTGAAAAATATACCTCATTGAACAGACATTCAGGCGGGGTAAAAGTGGCAACAAACAGGCGGCTGTAGAATTTGCCATGTTTTAAAATAACACGGAACCAAGTGGAGAGAGGTATGTAATATGTAATGTATGTAATGCATGGAGTTGGAGCTGGCAGCTTCAACTGCGAAATATCCGGGTATCATCCGCCGTTTATACATTTTCCGCCCTTTTCACCTGTAAAATCCATGCTTAGGTAGGCATCCGATTTGGGACGATCGCAAGATAAGCAGAGGCTTTTTTTCAGTTTTCAATTTTTTTTGAAAGTTACCCGGTCAACCAGATAACTTTCAAAAAAGTAAGACGTATATGCACAAACAATATTTAGGAAGCTACTGAAAATTCGAGGCCATGGGGAATACATAGGAGCTAAGTTATCAATGTTTAATGAAAAATGAAAAGCAGAAATTAATGTGACCACAGTTTTCATTCCTCTTTGGGCTAATCACTTATTGTTCCACAACAAATAAAATATTTACATGTAATTCGAATAAAAGTATCTGCTCGCATGTTTTGGAAAACTGTATAGCATGGCATGTCATATCCATCCATTATATCTACATTTTATCTTTATCATATTATTATTATTACTGTCATGAATTTATGTACTATTTACCTTAGAAACTTTCCAGTCACATTATTAATTCCTTTGCCATTGCCGCCCAAAAGAACTACCTTAATTCAGGAGTCATACTTACAATTACAATTTACAATATACATGAGAAGTGAGCGACCCATTATTTTATCATGAGATTTTGACATAATATTATATGACTCTCCTATAAGCGAGACACATAATAACTCTTTGCAATGGTTCCTCAAAATTATTATCGGCCACAATAAATATATTATATCAAATCTAACAATTCTCACTTCAAAAGTCAAACTTAAAAGTCTAGCGTACCCTGCGTACCTGACCGCAGCTAGACCACAATTCTGAGAAGGATTCTTAATATTCTTAATAATATTGGGTTGAAATAATTGCATGGCAATTTCTCAAATGAATAAAGGAAACATTATTATCAGAAATTTTTGATTTTCATTCCAAGCGGCTTCACGTCTAAATTGGATTAAAATGGGAACTAAGACTGCCTTTGTTATATTGGTTGTATTAGTAAATCTAATTTCCCTGTTCTCTACACAGAATTTATTTGCAAAAGGAAATGCAATTATTCCAAAACTGTACCAGAATTATCAAAAGTGGATATACGCTTATTCACATCAATGTCAAATATTTATCGCGGATTTGAGATCACAAAATAACCAATCCCTGTCAATTAATTTGGATTATGTTTTAAGGGACGATATTCCAGTGGCGTTTACAATCCCCTACGCAAAGGAAACATATCCTCCTACATATGACAAAGATAAAATATTACACTTAAATTATAGAAATGTTGGATCGTCAATGTGGCGCAGAAAATATTTGCTTTGTTCAGTGGGAGTTGTTNTTACACTTAAATTATAGAAATGTTGGATCGTCAATGTGGCGCAGAAAATATTTGCTTTGTTCAGTGGGAGTTGTTTTTAATAGAATAGTCGAGGACATTTTGTTAAGTCCATTTGGAAAATTGGGTTTATTGGCTAATGAAGACCATTTTGTTGACATTCAGCTCAACATAATATTAATTTTCAGGAAAAAAGGGAATCTGGTGCGGGAAAATGATTCAATTGAACGTGTAGGAAAAAGCAATGCACTATACAGCAGTTTTAGAATATTCCACTTTATGGTGGATGAACCGAACGAAGGTGTTTTCTTTTGGCTCTACGATACGCCATTTTACATTAGCTCCCGTCTCAGAACGAGTAATGAAGGAGCTGCTAACAGAAATTGAATTGTTACCACTTTGTATTGACCAAAAAAGTTGCTTTGAATATCTTGAAAACGTTTTTGAGTTACATGCTTATATAACTAAATCATTGCCATTATTGTGGAATTGTCGGGTTCCAGAACAAAAGTTTCTCGATCATTACTCCACAGACCAATTATTCTTGACAAGACTACTGATACTAGTCAAACTACGGGATGAAAATCTTCCTTTTGCATTTTACAACAAACATTATCAAAGAAAATCCACTGAAATTGAGACATACATTACGGCTAATCTTTTCATCTCAAACTATAGCATTTTATCCTACAACGACTTTTGGTACTACAGAACTACCCACACACACATAAGGAACGACGTCGCAGAGGGTCTGGACTATATGTAAGTCTCTCTAAGAAATTAAATTCATATTTGGTGTCCATTATAACATAACGTGGCGGAGCAAAAATTAGTTTTAATTTATTACTAGCAAGAAATGAGATAATTGTTCCATTAATTGGGAAGGACAAAATCAAAAAGAGCAGCTGATAGACAGACGAAGTAAAAAATTATTCGTTTATAAATTTAAAAATATATAAATATTCTGTTACAATTAACGACATCAGCCAACAATCAGAAACCACGGATTTTAAAACTATCATTTTTAATTAATTGTTTAAAATAAAAAATATAAAACCATTAAAGG
>JABASI010006902.1:0-10361 GCA_019776505.1 Tomocerus nigrus
TAATCAAATTATTAGGAAAGAAAAAAAATACAATTTCTCTCACATAAAAAATTAAACGACAATTTTTACCAAATGAAATAATTTTCGATCACAAAAATAAAATGGGATCATCTTCATTATTTCTTCAGATGCACCAGACTAAATTGTATTGGGAGTATAAAAAAGAGCAACTCCCGTAAAATGATTTAGATAGCTATTTGTAAAGCTCATTCATAATAAAATAATAAATATGTGTCGATGATACGAATGCGTATAAAAAAGAAAGAAGTTTCTGTGTATGTAAATGTGTGATAGCTGGCGGCAGCCTTTTACCCGTTTCTTTCATTGTTGACGTAAGTAGGGAAGGATGAAGGAAAAGAGAAAAAACCAGATTTCTAGTCCAGCAGTGAATATTCATCAAGACTCACTGCAATGCAATTCTAGGAATTGACAGACATTCTTACAACTTTGGTCTGTGCTCTGTGACTACAAATATAAATCCATGCATCTGCCACTCGTCTGACTATAACACGAAGCAAGGAGTCCCAACACAAAACACCCACCACCCAAGTTACGTCTAATAATCCAATGTAAAACTCTAGTTAGGCTATGCACAACTTGTGATCATAAATCTTTCCTGCTCTCCAGCATAAATCTCATTTTCATTCATAATTTTTACGTCTAGCCTCGTATTTATACTCTTGGTGGTCTCTCCATCCTCACACTCCTTTACTACTGCTCTATTTCTTTCAATAGATAATGACATTCACCCTTCTTGCCATTTAATATTTTTACACAGTAATACATTTCTCCATTCAATTAATGTTAGATAAATGCAGAAAACAGAATTAACTGTTATTAATAATTGTTCTGTGCATTCAAAACAATAATATTATCATTCTATCTCTTTTTATTGTATACTAGAGGTATTCAGTTTCAGTGATTATAATCACAATAATAAGCGCTTTTTTTCTGATCATGCCAAATAGTAATCACGTCTATGACGCAGGCACAAACGTTATCATTTTTTTACATAATAGTCATAAAATTAGCATGTACCCGAAAAATCAATTTTTTAATTTAGGATTATAATCGTCGACGGAAATAATGAATTACCTCTATTATAACAGTTTAATAAAAAATAAATAACAAAGGAAAGGGAACTGACATGAGCGGTCGGTGAGTGCTGATGATAAAGTCCGGCTTGGAATTTTTGTATACGAGGCGAGAGCTGGTCTGAAGCCATTGCCATTGTCCTTCTTTGCTTTGAAGACGATACGCAATAAGTCCGGATGCTCCCGTTTTCAGTACTAAGGAGAATATTGATTAAAAGTTGATTATTAAATTTATAAAATTATTCATACAGAAGCTAGAGATCCTGATCTGAGTCAACAGTTTTGAGTTGGATTCTCAGAGAGAAAGAATAAATAAGACTTACACTCTTGATGAGCAGATGCGACGTAAGCGAGGTCATCGAAATGGACTAGGTCATAACCTCCCATCGTATTTAATTCTGTGTCAGAGTAGCCAATCAACATCTTCCCCCTGTAATCAAATCATTAGTCAGCTCATTAACTCTTCAGCCCAACTGATTCTGACACAAAGCAACAATTCATCCTCAAATGACCACTAATCTAATAAAGAAAACAAGAGTTCCTATCCTCTTCATCATCTTGGTACTAGAGATACACATAGAAAGATGCAGAAAAAGAATTGCACATCCTTGTACAGACAACAGACCTGCTCACTCTTTTTTTTACTTCTATATCATTTTCTAAGATAATAAACTCAAGATAAAGATTCAATAATTATTGGGTACACCATCAGCAGCAGTTTCGGCCTACCTTTGATCCATCGAGACTAAGCTCAGGTCTAACTTGTGTTTGCTTTTGAACATGACTTCTTTTTGTGGGACTTCGAGTAGACTTGGAGGTCCGAAAGGAGTGCACAAGGCAAACAAAGCTAAAGGAGGATCTTCACTCTTTCGATTTTGTCCGTGCAGTACTTTGATTCGCCCACGAATGTCCAGTCTCTGAAAATCACAAATCAACATGAATTATTTTCACACTTTTTCCTTTTCCACATTACCTTCCTGTATATAATAATGCATAACAAAAAAATAGACAGTCATTGTTAAAAAATGGATGTAAACTTATTTCATATAGCTTAAATATTGAATCTCACGCACAACCTACGACTATACATTGTATACATCTTCAAAATACCAAATAAATCTCCAATGACTAACTGAAATGAATAAAATAACGTCATTTTTGGCCAAATCATTATTGACATGACTTGCAGGAAAACTGCTTAGTATTTTGATTTAAGCGCCGAAACTGTGAAAACCGTTTTCTAGTTTTCTATTCGATGAATGAAAATGAAAGTACTGAACAAAGGAATTTTCCTGCTCCTCTCCATTTTCTTGTAGCCACTGCCCAAGGTCCACCAACCACACAGAGAAAAGATGTAACGTATGATAGCCAGAAAAATCTTTTACCAAGTTTTCCATTAATTTATATGTTAGTTTTCCGAGATGTAATTTTCTATACTTCCAAGTTCCTTCCAGCTTCCAGTTCCAACCAAGGACTTTAATGGAAACAGTAAATTATTACATTTTCTTTATCCTCCATCCATTGTCCACTGTGAAAATGATAATTCTTTGGGATGCATAACAAAAAGAAGAGCCACAACAGCAATTCACAAGTTCAGAAGAATGGAAATCTTGGGATCTTGTAAAGAATTATCCTTTTGTTAATAATAATATAATATTTGCATGTTTCGGTTACATCCGAAAATCTTGACAATAGCAGAACAATGTCAGAAGACGGAAGGATAGAAAATTGAACACAAGTTTCGGAATAATAAGTACAATTTAGAACCATTTTCAGATAAGCCAGCTACAATATCATTTCGCAGATTGTGATTTCATTTCTACTATACCTATATATGAGTATAATATTATGTTGCAGTAAGTTTGTAAATGTATACAAATCCTGTCCTGTGTGTTATTTAAAGTGTATCTAGTTCCATTCCAGGAAAATTGAGGATATTCAGTCAGCTACTATTGCCCATAATAATATTACTTCACCTTAGATGCCAATTCTCCTAAATCCAAATCTACTTAATTTCTTAGTTCTCCTAAATCCAAATTTATTCCCTAAAAAACGGATTAAGTCCTTATTTTTCTGGTCGTCCGATTAGTTTTTATTTTAAGAAAAATTCTGGTAGATTATGAAACAATATCTTCCTTTGGTTGACATATAATAGTCCACTATCCACTAATAATTAAGTAGCTTCAAGTCTTCAAAACAAATTGGAAGCAAATGCTAATTTGGATTTTAATGTACTACTGTATCCTTAAGAATTAACTATGGATTTAAGGGAATGGAATATTATAATCTTTTGGATTTGAGAGGATTGAGAAAATGAGCAGATTTGGATTTGGGAGAATTGGGACGTAAGGTGACGATGAGCATTGTTATATTTGAATAGTGTTCATGTGTGACATTGGCGTGTGCTGCGAGACGGAGGACGGAGGTAGCCTTTACTTTTATCTTGGTAGCCGTGGATGTGTGATCACGCAACAAGACGAATAATAGTAAGTCCTTTGCATTCATACTTTTATTCCCTATAGTCGGCTCAGGAGTCTCAGCCGGCAGTTCCAGCAGAAGATAGTCACACAGCTCCGTGTTTTGCCGTTCACATTCTCAAAATATTGTTTTCCCATCTGTCTCTTCCATTAAAAAACGTAAATCTAGCAAATAAACTACGGAACGAATGCACACAAGTTCCTACACGTCACATTGCTCAAGAAATTCCTAGTTACTCTACAAAGACAACTTTCCACGGATTTTAGTCACTTCTCCCATTTACAAAGAATTATTGCTATCCCTTCTTTTCTTGTTAACTATGCTACCTACCTATGTGCTCTATTGCCTTCCCATTCAAACTTCCAATTGCATTTTCTTACATTGCAATAAACAAACAACTATGCCTAAACTAAACTTTACTCAAAAATCACATTTTTTTCCTAGATCAACCCATGATCAACCATACCTTGTCTCGTCTGATAACTTGCGCATAATGGCATAATATTTATATGCTGGATTTGTCATGAATATTTTTAATTGCTCTTTTCTCTTGAAACTATATTTGTTTCTTTTCTTCCTTAGTTAAATTGAGACAAACTCTTTCAGGCAAGATTAAAGGTGACTAGTGTGAAGGTATACCTAAAGAACTACCTGCTATGCCTTTATTGCTTTTCTCAATTCATTTCTATCCAAATCTTTCCATTTTCTCAATTCACTCCTTTCCTTTCTTCTTCAATAACTCCATATTTTTGGTAGGTACCATCAAAATATGAAGAAAATCCACTTTTTGGTTGGTACATTTATTAATGCTAGTAGCCCACTAATAAATAAATAGTTTGAATCGAAAAATTTAAAACAATTTGTAACCAAATACTAAATTGGTTTTGGTCTTACGGGTAAACGACAGATTTAAATGAATCGAGAAAAGGAGGAGATTTGGATTTGAGTGAATTGCTACAATAAGAAGATTTAGATAGAAATCAATTGGCATGCTAGGTTGCAAGTTATATTATAGGTATATAATATTGAGTATACAGCATAATTGCCACAGTAGCTGGACTACGTACTGCCATATGGGGGAAGGTGTAGGCGTAGGCTCCTTCAAAACTTTTTCAAATTAAAAATTCCTTTTTTTCGAGCGGAGACAAATTCCTCGTTTTTGTCTCCAGTCGAAAAAAAGTGAAATTTTAATATGAAAAAGTTCAGAGGAGCCTACCTCTCTACACTCAACGGTAATGTAGTACAAAGTACAACAGTTATCTTGCACTAATTGCGTAGGTATAAGTAAGACTTTCAGTAATGTACTCTTTTATTACTACGCGGATTACATTCCCAATCCTTAAACGCGTGTTTATAAAAATAGCTTTCATGTTTCATCCACTTTTTGTTAAGAAAGGTAAAAAGTACAATGCGGGGGGCTACCTTCAGAGTTTTTCTTGCAGGTACTACGGAATAAGTTTGGATTCTGGGATACATGTATGTACTTATATAATTTGGGTTTTACTTAGTAGTATACATAGTGTCTGTGTAGAAAAGTGTCGGAGTGCATTTTTTGTAGGTATTTAGTAAAAAGGGATGGGGAAGAGTGAGAAAATGTGTGGAGAAGAGAGAAAGAGAGGAAAGTGAGCTCTGTTTTCTCTTTGGAGTTTATTTCGTTGGAAGAGGGAGTACAAAGTGAAGTGAATAGTGAGGCTATTATTTCGATTGCCTGCGCGCGATTGTCTTCCGGTCCCACTACTACCAAAACTACCCGAATAGAAAATCCTTTCCTTCCATAAGAAGAAGACGAAGAAGGCTGCTGTTGTAGTTGTAGTGTATAAATAAGAGAATGGGCAAGCAACTGAACTGAGCCAAGGTTTCAATTTTATTTACTGTGAGAGTATAAGAATAAGAACGAAGAATAAGTAGCCAGCCAGCCGTCTCGCTTCATTTCGCTTGCTCCTACTCCTATGCTGGCCTTCTCTTTTTGTTGACTCAACTCCAGGAGTTATTATAAGAGGAGGAATTGCAAGCATAGGGCTAGCATTATATAGTAGCCAATTTGTCCTGCAATTCTGTCTATAGTTTCCTTGAGTAAGGTAGGTAGGTACCTACTACGTAGTAATTCCATATAGATACCTAGACATAATTGTTCTACCTGTGTGTACACTTTCTTTCTTTCTCCTACTGTTCCATACTCTACTAAAAGCTTCTCAGCTTTATATTAAGGGCTTTCAATCCACATTTTCAAAAGTAGCTTAAGAACTAAGTCGAAAAAGTCAAAAATCCTCCATCAAAACTATAACGATCGGCATTAAAAACTGTTTTTGTGATTTTATTATTAGTAGGGGCTTTCAAAGCATAATATTTTGAAAAATAACTTAAGTATACCAAGTGGAAAATGTCAAAAATCCTCCTCTCAAGATCGTAATAGTACTACTCCTGTTGCTCCGTTCGGAATAAATCTGTATAAAATTTACCATGATGACGAATTAAGTGAAATAGATGGGTGACAGTCTAAATATAAGTGAGCCTGAACAATAACGGACTTTTTTGTAAGTGAAAATAGATACCATATAACCCGATTCAATTCGCCCCCTCGTAATAGTTGACCCCCTTGCAGTTTTCGCCACTTTTTCCCGAATATAAAGCTCCGAAAATAAATTATACATGTAATTTAGACTTTAAACCCTCCCGGGGTCAACTATTAATTTTTCATACAAGCGACTTGCTTGAAACAATAGTTGACCTGGTCAATAATTGAATCGGGTTATACGGTAGTTAAAATTAAGGTCGACACCTGCGCAAATGGAATTTTTGAAGAGTGAAAAAGTGGAATGAGAAAAATAGGTAGAAAAACTTATTTTTGGTGGTTTGAAAGGCCCTATTATTAGAAAGGTACATGTAGGCAGGTAGTAGCTATATGAAATGAATGCATATGAGTTTAGTCGTACTAAGTAAGTTGGCCCTGCCTGGCTGGGATCAATGTGACATGATGAGATAAGGCGAATCGATTTTGTAGGCAGAAGGGGAGCAGGAGGAATTGATCTGCGGCAGGAAGAACAAGGAAAGGAATAAACGACTACTCCTTAATGGCAATTGCATATCCAGAAATAAATTCTCGCTCCTAATTAGCCCTGCACGAACTGAGTGGACTGAGGCGAGTGAGGAATCAAAGAAATGACTAATTAGGGGAATTACCAAAAATCCGGAAGTGTTATCGAGGAGACAGCGAAATCGGACGGTGAAAGATCTTTCGAGGAAGTGGCAATGATCTGGCGTGTGAATGGTCTCCTGCAGAGAAATCCCCGAGAGTTCCGCAGGACAGAAAGCGTTCCACATCAATTGCCGCTGCAGCTCCTCCCGGTCTTCCGAATGGACCAACTCGTAAACAGATTGGTGAACGATGTCTGACTGCAATTTTAAAAAACAAAACACCTTTTTAAAAACAACTTCTACACTTTTATGCAGCACTCTACGATATTTCTGCCGAATATTCCAATATGCACTTTATTTTTATTCTTCTTTTTTATCATTAAATGCCATTTCAAAAGATACTCGCTTGGTATTAAATTCTGCATATTAGTATAATGCAATCCAGATCACCAAATACAATGTGTTGTGTTCAGTTCAAAATCTAAACAATCTAATGGTTGTAAATGTTTTTTATTAATGCTGTTTTGTTATGTTAATTTTTCATTAGCAGTTATTCTCAAATTAGCAGTACAATTAAGTTGCCATTAACAAGAGTATTTATATTTACCTGATGAAATCCGAGGTAGCTCTCAATGCTGTGCGTTGCAAAGAAAACTTCGCCATCACAAGTGAGAATGAGTAGAAATCCATTTAGTGCCTATGTAACCATCAAAGATAAGAAATAATTGTTAAAATTGTCTTATGTTTATAAAAATCCAAATCACATTTGCATCTTGCATCAGGGATAATTAAATAAAAGAAAACTAAAGTACCTACCTATGATCTAAGGGAGGTTGGGAACTAACAATAACTAAAAAGTACAATAATTATTGTGCAAAATTGCTCAAATTATTGTAAAAAATGTACAATCATTTTAAAAATTGTACAATTAATGTAAAAAAATTAAATGTTTCCACTGTACATATAATTTACATCATAATTGCATCAGAAAAAACAGAAATAAATAAATATTAGGGAGGTTTGGAGGATAGAGACATTGCGTAAATTGTTCTCGTAGTCGTATTTTGATTTTGTGTAGGTAAAGTTATTTGTTAAATAAAAGTATGAGGAGATGGATAGATAGAGTGATATAATAATTTGATAGATAATAGTTGGATTGTATTTGTAATGAGGATGAGGGAAGGGGAAAGGCCTAGTCTAGTGCAGTGTTTGCAGTTGTAAATAGAGTGAGGCAGGAGTGAAAGGTGAAGATGAAGGTTCGGGATAAAGGATCATAACTCCTCTGTAGGAGGTCAACTCTTGTTATGTCTGTCTGTCCGTGTGGAGAGACGCACACGGACGACGGAGGAGTAAATAAGAAGAGTGAGCCATAGAGTTAGTTAGAGTTAGAGTTAGAGCCAGGGCAGGCAAGTCAAGTGCTCGGTGTAAATTCACAGACTCATAATTTTGTCAGCACAGAGGAAGAGCAAAAGAGTTGGCGCTTAGAGTGCCCCGCTGGCACCTCCAACTCCGCCAACAACACTCGACCTTAGCTCTCCCTCTTACAGCCAATAATAATACTCTCCCAGGACTCAATACAATAATTAGCATCATCAGATTCAGTCTCTTCAAATTCATTCCTCACTTATTTACGATTTGCTGTCCAAATCCATAAACTTCACCTCACTCTCTCAACATCTCAACTCTCTCGCCGTCATTTCTTCTTTCCTCTCTCTCTCTCTCTCTCTCTCTTTCTACATTTTAATGTCCTGTCTTCTATTGCACTCTTGTCTTGTCTCTCTTCTAAACTATTTATTACTTTATTAACCAGGGTCGCCATTTATATTCAAATTCAAAACACTCTACTAAAAATTACTAAACAATCAATTATAGCAGTCAAAGTGAAAACACTCACGTCATAATCAAATATTTTACATTAGGCATACAATTAAAATAGCTATCAATCTATTACAATTATAATTTCGTTCTAAGTAAATAAAAATCATGCAATTTTTCATGCAAAAACTAGTTTTATATGTGGGAAGTTTTTGAGACAAAAACTATCATTCTAAAACCTTTACTGCATACACGTCTTCTCTGTGTTTTATCTTAATTAAGCTAGCTAGATCGCTTTTGGTTTTAGTCCCATTTGTGTCTTTTATTTATGACCGCTAGGGTATATGAACGGGCTCGTACCACATGCATACAATTGGGAAAACTATTAATGTAGTATAAATAGCAATAGTTTAGCTCTAAATAAAAATCATGTAATTTTTCATATACAAAAATTGAATATTAGAGGCACGCTGAAAAGTTTTTAGTTTTAAAATTTTAAACCGTTTTTGATAATGTTCCTAGGGTTAATTTATTGACGTTCAATTCAAAGGATGAGTGTCTATTTAAAACAAGATACTCATTAAAAATACTTAAATTAGGATTTCACTAATAATAACTACAGTAAATATATTTATACGACTCTCTTTGGTAATACTTTAATTCTTTGCAAATCTTCTTTAGTGTTTTGGTGGATTGTTCTAAATTTTAGTAGCCCAAGGGGTGAAAATATTTGAAATGATTTTTATTGTGTAGTTTATGAATTCTCAGGAGACGGAGACGTAGTTAGGAATCAGAGAGAGCTGAAGATAATGATTGAAAACAATTTTAGGTCCGCCCATAGAAAGAGCAAAGGCATTTGTTTGCTTGTCGTTTGGTTTCTTCTCATGATGTCTTGGTGGTGGATGAGGATAGTGGTGGATATGTATAATAATAAGGTGATTAAGACTGAACGATGATGATGGCTGGAAAGAGTTCATTTTGGCTGTAATCATGTAAAATGTTTTGTTCTGGGCCGGGAGTATTTAAGGAGAAGAGATACTCGTACAATCAGTTGAGTCACATTCACATTTATGAGTTGGACGACTTGGTTCTTGTTGTTGGTGGAATGGAGCCAAGGCTCCCACACTCTTGTTACCATGGAGAAGTGGGAGAATGTAAGCCCGTCCGGAAAATTGGAAATTAAAATTTCACTTTTTTCCCACTAGAGACAGAAATGAAGATTTTGTCGATAGCCTGTGTTCTGTATTAGTAACGGTACAGTCTGTATAGACATCCACTAATCTGAGACATTACCGCGAGATGGAACTGTGAAAGAGGGCACAAAGGATTTGAAGGGGGCAGAGCATTGGGCCTAAGCCGATCCTTCCCGTCCAAAACAGCAAATTTCTATTTTTCAAATTATGCCTCATAAAAATTCAAATTTTTGATTAAAAAGTAAGAGCCGAAATTAGCAAACACTCTAGGGCCATTTAAACCCCAAACATTTCCATCTAGTCAGCAAAATTAAACTTTTTCTCACAATCCCTTTGTCATTTGTGCATTCCTTACGCCCCCATGTGCTTTTGCTGCTTGTCGTTGGTGGGACACATGCGTAAAGAAATAGTGGATGTCTATACAGACTGCTCAAAATATCTTCATTTCTGTCGCCAGGGAAAAAGAGTGAAATTTTAATTTTCAAACTCCGGGATGGGCTTACCTTCTCCCACTTTGTGATGGTAACAAGAGTGGAGGAGCCTTGGGTTGGAGAGTGGAGGTGCGTAGAGAGAGGTAGGCAGAAAAAAGGGCCCTGTGCCTCTGCATGACATCTGATTTATCGAGCGAATTTGTACCTGCCACACT
>JABASI010006903.1:0-10360 GCA_019776505.1 Tomocerus nigrus
AATACGACCCGCGACGAAGTCATTCGCCCTCGCTAATTCACGTAGTCCCCGCAGAACTCCACCGAATACCGAGCGGATTCATTTGAACTCTTTCGGATTTGAGGACCAAATTCTGAGAGAAATTGTGGTATCTGACTAAAGGAGTACCTGGTAAGAAAACGAAGAGAAAAAGCCAAATTCACTGATCACTAGTGCATTGCACGCTCTAAAAGATTTAAAAAGTTTCGAACATTTTGGACATTATGTAAGTAAGTAGGAAGATGTATGGAAATAGGATTAGATGTGATGCACCAATATTCATCAATTTGAGTAATTTGTTGTTTGGCAGATGCAAGGAGAGTTAGTTGTGACTGTGGCTATGTAGGTTGGATGTACTCTAGGGACTGGAGCGATTAGATGTTGTTCCATTATAGTTATTGTTAGCATAGAGCCTTCTTTCATTTGCTTCACTCTTCTTGCCTTCCACAGTTAGCCCATAAATCTATCTCCTGGCTATGTACATAAAGTTAGTGCACATATCATGCACTGTAAATACATGCTAATAAGATGCATTACCTATTCAGTTGTGCACTATTTATTTTCTTTTTGCAAAACTGTTTTCTTTGGCATTTGTTCCCTTTGGCTAGAATGTGGCTTAGTGACTATAAATATATAGCGCCTGGCTATTCTTGTTTAATATTTATTAGCCGTTGAACTTAACTGGGCATAATACTACGACGCTTGGATTTTTGCATGCCCTATTATTATTGTGTGGGATGAAAGTGTATACCTATGTCAATCGCCAGGCTGGATAGGTATAAATACACACAGGGGTAATGTATACGTACGCTTATTGAGTTCATGTATGAAGTATGCAGTGCAGCTGTGCCTGTCCTGTCTGTCCAGATCGAAGACAATGTAATATATGGCCACGACTTACAATTAGCAATGCACAAAATATTGACAAAACGTCTAGTTCAACATTGGGACTAGAGTAATAATGCAAAACAGAAGTCGCTACGCAGTCTACGGAGGGACAGACGGGGGAAGTCGATGAGAAATGCCCTAGCAAGCATGGAACTGCAGACTATTAATGCTATAAGGCCTTGTATGTGTGTGCCGCACTGACTGGGGCTAACTAGACACGGAGGCGATGTGTGCCGAAGGGTGAGCTAAGCATTCGTTAAATCTTTGACAAGTGAAAGTAGCATGCAAGCCGAGAGACGCACACACACAGCTCACTCAGAATTAAAATAACTGATAAGAGTCAACCGTCAAGATAAAATAGTCCGAAAATAAATTCTCTCACAAAAGTCAACTTAGAAAGTTCTTTGGGAAAGTTTTGCAGAATTGTTATTGTGAAAGGGGAACTAGAACAATTAGTTGAGCTTTCTGCGGGGCACTGTAAAGAATTGATGGGCTAATAATGGGGCAACGTTGGAAAATACTCGAAAACCTACTTACCTAGTTAATCTAGTAGTGAGAGAACCTACTTTCACTCCCTACACTTTTCGCACAGTCTAAATCATATTAACCTACTAAATGCATAATTGGTGACTGCTGTGATCATTTACAACTGACAACTTACTTTTCCGTATGTAGGGGCTACTGATAGGTTACTATGCAAGTAAAATTAATTATAATCACATGTGTGTTATATAACAAGTCAAAATGACTTCATTAAGGGAATGATTCTTACTTTTAGCAATTAAGTTGAATAACGCAGCTAGGAATATCCATTCAGGTTCTCTAGGCTGAAATCCGCCTACCTACCTATGATATAATGTGTTATTTCCTATAATTATTTTATTGCAAAATAATATGAACAAATTATAGTGCGCCCGTAAAAGTTGGAAAAACATGTTATTGCAATTTCCATCGGTTGTGAAACAGAGAAAAACAAATGGTAAGTAAAACTGCGAGTTTATAAACATTATTTCCGATTTTGTAGGCAAAAAGAAATGGGATACGTTTAAAACATTTCATGGCATTTCTGGTAAATGAAAGGACAGCCTAGAAATCCACAACAGTATTAAGTGATAGGAATCGTAACGGTGGCGGTGGCTTATAATTATTCCATCTATGATGCTATAGATGTGTAGGCAGTGATGGATTTGGTAATAACCCCATGCTTTGTAGCCGTGAAAGTTGCAGACTAAAAGTTGTGCTTGAATGAAAGCGTTTAGATGTAGAAATAAATCTCTTTAATCACGAGAATGGTTAAATAAATATAACGAAACTTCCTCCACTGTATCTTCATCTCTTTTGTCTTTTAAAACACTTCTGCTCCTAGTTCAGCTTTCCTCGCTCCACAGTTAATGTTTAATGACAGTTATTACTTAGTTTTGCGAACAAATCTCGGTGATTTGTCACAGGGAAACCAGAGTGTACTATGTGCCTGTGCCACCGCAAAAAACTTGTTTTCCCTAAACATCCGAATAAAGTTCTAGTCAACGAAGCTTGGTTTGCCACCTTGCGTGACAAATTCCAAAGCATTAGCCTTATTACGTGACTGTATTACATGTGTGTTGAATATTTTACGCTGCCTAACTAACGCGACCCTCTTTGAACATAAAATGTTTAAAGCTGCCTACTATCCCTTGGCCGACTATTGTATTAACTCACTGAGGTTGACCATTGGTCGTCTTTATGGAAGGACAATTTCCCCCGTGAAGTACAGCATTAAATTACAACGACTCAGATGCAGCAAACAATCTCATTATTGAATTACCCTATAGAAAGTTACTGTCACTCAGTTCATCCCAACATAAAACTACACACGCTCACATGAAACTTTGTCGCTAGTTTACTTGCGTATGTACTTAGCTTTCACAGCTTCCAGTCTCGCAACTAACCCGAGTATTCTCATTCTCATTTCATGTCATACCGTCATGCTATTCCCGTGTACTTATTATACAAGTGTAGAATTGACATTTCCCAACTTTGCTTCATGGAAAGAAAAGATGCGATCATGTAACGACCTCCTAATGAAACAATGGTTCACTGCAATTTATCAGATTCATTCAACTTGAAATACACCATGCTATGTTCGTAATATTAGTACACGTAAAATGCAACAGTTTTACTAAAAAGTCTTGCAAACTTCATCTAACTAATGCTACACACAAAACAATGACTTAAGGGTATAAAGTCAAGAGGATAATCAAACGTAATTCAACATAGAAAAATTACAAGATCAAGAAAATACGTAAAAATACTCTTCTTTCTTAGCTACAAGTATAATTATAATCTCTCACATTTTCCTCATCTCTTCATTCGAGGTCGTTTTTGGGCTTTAGTCGGTTTGACTTTTCGTGTATCAGCAGCTTTGTTATTAGATTGATTTTTCCCATCTTTAGATTTCTTCTCTGGATTGCTTTTACTGCTTGTCTTACGTTTTTGCATCGAGTTTTTCTCAATAGCTCGACACTTTTTCTCCTTTTCCAACTGTTTCTCTAAGTTCTTTAACTTCTTATTTTTCTTCTCATCTCCATTTGCTAAAGATCCATTCGTCTTTTTCGCAGCAGACTGTTTTATGATCTGGAGAAGCCTTTTCTTCTTAGAATAATCGTAGCCAGACATTCTAGCGAGTGACTGTCTATCAGCAGCAACTAACGCTTGTTTATTCTTATTACGTCCACTTTTTTTCAATTTCAGCATGTAGGGTGGTGTAGGGAATCCGGAATTTTCCAAAACTTGAGCGATTCTGCCGCCAATAAATAGCAATTACTTCAGTTTAAATCAACATTAAGTGGTTAAGATTATCAGGTAAATGTAATGCAACGTACCTTCGTAAATTTTCCCTGTCATCTTCTGTAAAAAAGGTAATAGCGTGCCCAATTTTCCCTGCTCTCCCTGTCCGTCCAATACTATGAATGTACTGTATGTGGGATACTGGTAGGTCAAAGTTTACAACAACTTTAACCGCTGGGAAATCCATTCCTCTAGCAAGTAGAGCGGTACAAATAAGTACCCAAATTTTCCCTTCTCGAAAAGAATCGATAATCTTTTCTCTCTGAGTCTGAGTCTTTCCCGAATGGATTATTCCGCATGGCACCGATAAATATGTAAGTTCTGAGAATAATTCATCGCACCTTTCTTGACTTTGAACGAATATTAACATTGGCGGCTCTATTCCCTGAAAGACATTTTATTAGTGAAAATTTATATGGTTCAAATAAATATACATAGCTTGAATATAAGACCCCTTACTTTTCCAACAAGTTCTCTCATGGCCATGAGTTTTCCAGACTCATTCCCAGTAAAGATTAATTCTTGCTTAATAAGGTCAACAGCTGAATTTCTGTTATTAAACAAACGTTTTGAGTTAGATGTGCACCATCAGTCAATGTAATTATTATTAACTATTATAAAAATAAGTAAATATGTAGTGTACTTATAAAATATTGATTCCTTACTTGGCACCTATCGCAAGAATTACGGGGTTACTGAGATTCGTCTTACAGAATTGCTCCACTTCGAACGCACAGGTAGCACTGAAGAAAGCTCTTTTAATGTCAATTGAATCACAGGCAGAGTAGATGAATCCAAGTTGGTCTCGGAATCCAGATTCGAAAAGATGGTCGCATTCATCAACAATCAAATATTCAACTCTATTGAATGGGAGTAACTGATTAGTCTGTTATCAAAATAAATGTAGTAAAACAGATCTAATTAATTACGATTTCGATTACCTCTTTAAACCAATACTTTCTTGCTTCAACAAATGAATGAGGCGATTTGGCGTGGAGACTAAAATATCTTAAAGGATATAAACAAATAAGTTATAAGCATTTGTGTTTGTCAACGGGTTTTGAAAGGACAACAAAAGTAAGCTCACCACAATTAGTCAGGTTTTTAAATTTATGCTTTGCAATATCCTTTTTATTGATCATAAATGTTAGGAGCCCCGTTCCTTCTGAGAGACGGACGCAATCCCTATAATAAACGGAGAAACGGTTAGCTGAATTTAATGCGCATAATATTATGTCAGTAGATTTTATGTGTGTAGCTTAACCTGTACGTCTGTTTTGCGAGTTCTCGGGTCGGAGAAAGCAATACAGCTCTGAAGCCAACTTTCTCTGGTTTACTTAATAGTTGTATTATCAGTGGCAGCAGAAAAGCTGCTGTTTTTCCACTTCCTGTGGGAGCACATGCCAGAAGCTCTCGTCCCTATAAGTATAAACATTATTTTCCAATTTCATACAAAACTCATAGGATGAAACTACTGTTGGAAGCCTTCATTCTTATTAACTACCCCACATACTACGATAAACACGAGCAGCTCACAGCATGTCTAATAATAAAGCAGTAAACTATGGTTTGACTGTTGACCAGCTTTAACCCAGCACATGCGGCAAAAGATTCTCTCTACATCTTCTATGATTGAAAGTTAAATCCCAAAAATGCAACTCACGTAAATGTCTAGCTTTCCTTTTCATAACAACGTGCTTACGTATAAAACCTTTATCTCCATTACCACAGTCTCACAATTAGTGGAACAATGAGAGGATGTGGGAGCCGTACGTCCGTTAACGAGGATGCTTTATATTCTTTCGGAGAGTACAGGAACTTCATGTCAAGTAAGACGGCAGGAATTCCAAAAAACTTTCGGATAGTTGACCTAAAGCTTAGTCACAGCTCTTTTATTCTACTTTCTAAACTCAGCAAGCCACAAACTTATAAATAAAAGGCAGCTTAGTCTAATACACAATAGGGATAGCCCTAATTTAGTCTAATAAACCTAATAAAGCAGCATTATGAAAAACAGCTACTTGGACTGGCAGAGATGCCTTTATATGTTAGCTAAGCACTTAGCAAATATTAAATATCTTATGAAGACATCAAAAATTAACGTTACTTACGTTTAACATCAATGGAATTGCTTGCATTTGAATCGAAGTAGGTGAATGATATCCCATGGAACTTATGTTTTGTAAAATTTTACTTGTGATGTTAGGAATGAGATCAAAAGATTCAATAGGGTCTGACAAATCTTCCCCCCAAATATGAATGCGATGAAGGTTGCGAATCCGGTTTATCTACATAAAGCACAATAAAGTAAGGAAATGTCTCCCACAATCAACTATACTTTCCTAACAAATCTGTAATATGAAATTAAAGAGTTATAGAGCCCTTTTATTAAGCACCGCATGCAATTATATCTAGTACCGGTACTACTTACAGCTAAAGGAAGATACAAAAATTTCAGACCTTTTCTTTATGCTGTTGTAACTCCATGTTTCTCTTCTTATTCTTTTTGCCTTTGGCATCCTTTTTGGAGTCCTTGTTGTTTTTGGATAAACTCTGAGTTAACTCATTCTGGCTCTCATTATGGCTTCCAGAACTAAATAAATTCAGGTCACTACCATCGTCAATCTCCTCACGTTTCCTTTTTTTCGACTGATGCGTAGCCGGTTTAGGCTCAGTTTCTTTCTTTTTTTCTTCAACCGAGCTGAGAAAAGGAGATGGTTCCACAGTTGGTAAGATCTGAAAATTCCAAGTACATTCAATCAATACACAGATTTTATTAATTATTATTTCATTATATTTCGACCATTTTGCAAATTATCCGTTGTCTGCAACTTCTGCAAGTAATTATGATGTCCACGCATACATATTAAGCCCAATTTCAAAGTCATATATTGATATCCTACAATTAAGAATGGGAAAAACTGGGGGAAATCTGTGAAAACTTCTCGACGGTTCAGCTGTATCCTATTAGGGAACGTATAAGGAAGCCCAGTATATATGTTGCAGTCCTTTGGGACAGTCGGGGGGCATATACAGAACAAATTCATTTTGAAATTCAATAAAAGGCTCCATAAGAGTTTTTACGACCATGTAAACTACTTTTCTGGCAGATATTGAGGTGTAAAGTTTCATAAAAATATTCTTAAATATGTAATCTGATGGAAGGTAATTATTAATTTGATTTTAAACGCGAAAATTTGGAAAAGTAATGTTTGAAACAGTTAATGTAGAATTAATTAAGATTTTGGAGGCATTATTGCATTTTTATCAACTTGTACACCTCAAAATCTGTCAGAAAAGCGGTTTACATGATCATAAAAACTCTTATGAAGCCTTTTTATTGAATTTCGAAATAAAAATGATGTACAAACTTACTAATATGTCTATATGCTCCCTGTACAAACTGACTGCAACATATGCAACACTTTGTACCGTATTTCCTGTCCTATTTGTAGTATAAAATTAGGAAAAATGGTATTTGTGTACCACAAGGCGATTAGGACTATATGAAGATTATGCAACTTCAAGAGACATTTTTTTGGGACTTGAATCAAATAACTAAAATTTCTTCCTATTTATGACATTGACAATTTTTATTTAAATATTGTTTTTTTCTCAATTAATTTGCAAATTATATATTAGTGATTGATTGAAAAAACGGACTCTTGGTGACTGATGTATGCTTGTCAAAACAAAATTCTGTTCAAAATTGACATTATTTGTATATGGACATTTGGCAAAACGTAATTTTAGGGGCCAGTGTTGACCAAATGCAGGAGCGGCCGCTTTGGCAAACAAAAATAAACGCACTGTAGTGCTGTTTTTAAGTATGACGCAGGTGTTTATGTACGATGTACATAAACAAAATTAATGTAAATAATTTCATGGGTACGGTACAGGGAACACTCAATCTTATTTCATTGTTCATTGTCCATGTCTTTATATTGGTAGGATGCGGTCAGTATTCTTCCTGCTACGAACACAAGGGGATTATTTTTGCAAAAATTATCTCAGAGCAGCACTTCTTCAACATTAAGGTTGGTAGGATAGCGACGGCAAAATATAAGTTTTGACATTTGCATTAAAAAAGAGCTTTTAAATCGACAAACGAGTCATCGTATCAAAAATCTGACATATTACTCAAAATATTCATAAAATGACTGTCTGTAATCTGGGGTCAAAACATTCTGATTGCATACTACGTTGGAATATTACGAAATCAGAAAACTAACTTTCCAAAATTGCCAAAATTCCAAAAATTCAAATCTCTTGTGGTGTCTTTTGAAGAAATACTCAAAAAGGAAGACGATGCTAACACTATACATACAGACGTAACGTAATCGTTCTGCTTAGTTAATTGAATGTGATGGTGCGTCTTACATATTATGCAATGTTTTCAGCACTGCTAAAATGTCATTGACGTTTCAAAATAACAAGGGCTACACGGCCAGCTTTATTGGTGTTCAGTACCTTTGGTGACATGCTTTCGACAAACCGTACCGTAAATGGTGTTTTCATAAGAATAAAAGTTGATTGTCTTAGGGCCTCCTACAATATATTTCAATATTAATGGTCATTATTACTGATATCGGGTTATGGTGGAAGAAAGTCATGGTACCGGCTAGTACTGGTGAATTCTTTTTATCCCCTACTCAAACTTGACCCTGGTTATGTCTTCTACTATTTATATCAAAATGACGGTAATCAAACTGAACGCCAATCACCAATAAAGCTGGCCATATACGAACACGGCAGTTGGGCAGTTATTCACATATAAATAATTAAATAAAATCACCTGCAATTTCACCGCATCATTGATAAATCGGGTCTCATTAAATTTTATTCCTCTCGTCAACCTTTTAAACAAGTTACTCATTTTACGACTGACTATACGTTACTCTGTCTCCGTCATCCAAAACTGTCAACTGTAAATCTGAAAATCAATAGAATGAATAATTTATTATTATTTACATAGTAAAAACTATCTAAATAACTAACATCTGAAATAAAAGAACATAAAAAATTGAAAACCGTTTACTTGCATAAGTAATAGCAATAACTTGGAAATAAAATGGGAAATGAGTTAAAAAAGCTTTACTAGAAAATTGAAGCACGTGCGTGTTCGCTCACCTAGAACTATTCGTAGTTCCCGCAACCTAAGGCTCGGCAAAGACACCCGACGCCAGACAACACCCCACCCGACGCCCGAGCCGAAGCCACCCGACGGTCGAAGCATGTTTATCCTCGCTATAAATATAGTCTATAGATTCCTACAAGGGCGTATTTAGTGAACCAAGTGTCCCCCTTCAATCTGAGAAACGGAATTTTTAATCAAAAAATGTACGTAATAACTCATCTCTGTATATGTTAACACCACACACAAGAGACTAATATGCGTCTGCTACAGCCCTCCTTTTCGAATTGCCTTACATGCTTGTCTGCATGTAGTGAGAGCGAAATGGGTGTGACAACCTTCGCCTATAATATTATAGGAACAAATTGAAATTGCCTAGAGTCCGATTTCTTCAGCAACTGGGATGCGAATGCAATCCGACCATGCGAGTTGGCTGCAGCCGTATCTTAATTCTATGTCTACGAGGAACGTGCTAATTTTAATTAAGTTTTGACTGAAAATTCCACGATTTGTAGTAGTATAAACGTGCCCTTTCTCCAGACCCACAAGTAAAGTGAAATGTCAAAATCGCAAAGGTAACTCTCATTTCCATGGATCTGCTAATGCAATGGTGAATTTGATACGCTTATTATATTGTATTCCACTGTATTCATGACAATGCTGTCTGATTGTGTAGTGGATTCTGGATTATACGCGCCTTGATGGTATTTACAATACAATGCATACAGTTATGAATAAAACAGAATGCAACAGATGTAATAAATACACATTTGAGGTTAGGATAGGGTTAAGGATTAAAGGCAAAGGTTGCATATTTTGAAATCTCGCCATCAATATACACAGGGCCGTATGCAACTGGGTTTCAAGGACCCTAACGCAATAAAATGAAAAGCATAGGTATGTCTCCGTGCTCTGCCTTACTCCAACCGAGAAGTGCGAATACAATACAGCAGCATTCTTGCTATCAAATTGAGGCGTCGGTGGTTTCTGAGCAAGGACGTTTCTCGTCCTATTCACATTTCAGATAGGTCGTTTTTGATAGACATGTATCAATTGGGAATTCATTTGCCTTATACAACTTTTCCCCTATATCATAATAACCCGAGATACGATAGAGCACCTGCACGTGCTCTGTAACTAGTTACCACAGAGCATCTCATTATTTTAAGTTAGGTTAGATTAGGTTAGGTTATGTTAAAATAATTAGATGCTCTGTGGTAACCGGTAACATTGAAGCAAGTGCAGGTACTCTATCGTAACTTAGATAGCATAATATGGTTTTTAATTGTTCCTAATATAAAATAAAACATTCTGTGGCTGTGTAAGTAATTCATGAAAAGAGACGAAATGAAAACATTTTTTTAAATAGTATCTTTTTATTGAACTTTTGAATTCAGGTCAAAAACATAATTAATGTGCAACAGATTGAATAGTTACATAAAATATGTTTTTGGTCGGACATGTGAAAATCGGGGCAGAGTATGCTTCTGTTCA